>CAMZMU010000057.1:21428356-21591103 GCA_947311845.1 Poa pratensis | reverse complement strand
ATGGAAGATGAAGGAGATGTTGCAACCGCCTTTACACTCGCTAGAAGCTTGTCACACATACCAATATCAAGAGGTGGTCCCACCAGTTTAGTGATTTTTGATATTCATGCTTTGCAGGTAAGTGAAATTCGTCCATATCATCCAGTTGACTTCTTGACCTGTTCCCTTAAAAAAATCATCAAGTGTAAAACCTGTGTGCAAAAATACATTAGGAGAGATTCTACTTTGGAGACGCAATCTTACCATGTTTTGAGAGTGGCATACCCTTGCTGAAATCTAGGCTTCAGGAGCTACCTGATTCTGATAACGTGAGTACACCTGAGTCTTGACTTGACGAAGAAAATAAGTTTTTAATTGACAGTGTTATATGTATGCAGTCTGATATACTCCAATATGTTTTTCAGATAGCCATAGCTTTTCCAGATGACGGAGCATGGAAGCGCTTCTATAAGCAACTTCAACATTTTCCTATGGTAAATATGCTCTGTCCTAATACCTCTAAATACCAACATAAATTGTCGTTCTTATCTATTTATTGTGTAATGACTTGTTTTACGTAAATTTCTTGAAATAGATTATATGCAACAAAGTTAGAGAAGGTGATCAGAGAATTGTACGTATAAAAGAGGGAGATGCTAGGGGGCGTCATGTTGTTATAGTGGATGACTTGGTGCAGTCTGGTGGTACTTTGATTGAATGCCAGGTAAGGAAATTTGTTTATGGCTTTTTACACCTTTTTTTTGTAGTGATTAATTGTGGATCTTCAACTCATGTATCCTTGTGGTTACCATACTTCATCAAGATTGTAAACTGATACTCTAGTTTCCTGTCCAGAAAGTGTTGGCTGCTCATGGAGCAGCAAAGGTTAGTGCGTACGTGACACATGGCATTTTCCCCAACAAGTCATGGGAGAAATTTAAGCCTGATAATGGAGGTATGTACCCGTCATTAGCATTACCAAATTACCATGCTAAAAGTTCCCATAGTATCTTTATTTTTTCTCGTTAGAGCTCTTGAATCAGAGGCAATCTATATGAGTATGAACAAGTTAGTTTCTTTCTCAGCGGATACATTTTTTAATAGTATGTGATCAAATTAGAGCAGCCGGTCGAATTTGTTGGTAAATCTATGTTTCCCCTTTTTTTTTCTTACTTTTGTCACTTCTACCATGCATGTTTGACTGTGGAACTGAATATTGACTTTTCCAAAGAGCAAGACATGACTTCCCTTAACCACCGAGGGAAAACTTTTTTTTTCCTTTTACTAAGTCAGCTTCTACCTGCATATCCAATTTTAGCTTTCATGGTACGAAATCGTAAAGATATCAACAAAAGTGGCTTCTAGTTCCTACTGTAAAACTTAAAATCATATGCTTTTCCTTGTATCCTATTTCCTTTCTGTCTTGTTGTGAGCTGCATAATACCCTAACCTCAGTAATCACAATACGATTAGAATTGTATTGTCCTAACACCTTGAGACACTAATTTGTATGAAGCACTATAAAACAAAACCTTCTGTTTATTCTTGTCAGTTGCCGCCCCTACAAGGCGTTTCACTCCAAATGCCGTGACTCCTAATATCCTGTGATATTCCTTTAATCCTAACTTCTTGATGATACAACCACACTGTGAAATTTTTCTTTACCCTACGCCTTCAGACACCAGTTTGTGTAAAGCAATTTGGAGAACCCCCTTTTGATTGCTCATGTCATTAGCTATCCTATAAGGTTTCAACTCCGATGTTATATTCTTCGCATCCTAATTTACTATCGATACAGTTAGGCTTGCTTCATCATACCTTGTGGCAAGCACTATCCAGGCGCCTTTTGATATTGTCATCCCTACAAGGTTTCAACTGCAAACTTCTGTCACATAGTTATCTCTGTATACATGACTTAAGGTGGAAGCACCTTGTGTGAATTGAAATTTTAAGAGCTTTTGCTAGTTCATTACTTTTTTTTTGTATTTTCTTGAACATGAAACCGACTTGTTCATTGTTAAAAATTTCAGAGGGTCCGGAGCATGCCCTGAGCCACTTTTGGATTACTGACTCGTGCCCTCTCACTGTCGAGGCGGTCAAGGACAGGCGGCCATTTGAAGTTCTCAGCCTGGCAGATTCAATTGCTTCTGCTCTTCAGATTTAGGAAGCTAATTTAGTCTGCTTGCTCGGTTGAGATATTGTTTAGTTCATTCTTCTAGCACATTTTCAGGGTGTCAGATTTTCTACGCCACTTTTTTTGGAATAGTTTTCTTTCTGCAACTAGAAAGTATATATTTTAATCCTTTACTCCTGGAAACCTCAGATGCTTCATCTTCACCTCAGCTGCAGGGTGTGTTCAGTGGATTGTTGGAACGGCAAAGACATTGTTAAGATATTCTGCCTAATAATGGCTGGACAAGCCAGTGAGTCAGAGTATTATATGAATAAAGTTTTCGATCAAATTCATCTGATCCTGTGTCTGATCCTTTTCTTCTCGATTTATGTCGTGTTCACAATGTCTGATCCTTCGTTGGTTAGAAGTATTTTAGGAGTGACTAGTGTTTCTTGCCTGTTGCCGTTGTTACTCCTCGACTCTCAGTTTTGTTTACTTTAGAGAAGTCCAACATAAGTGGTAAATTTGACTCTCTCTATATGTCCACTTGGAGAGCTCTGTTAAAAAATTTAGGAGAGTCCTCATGTTTTGGTGGTACTCCAACCATAGCTGGCAAATCTTGCCACCTATTATTTCTTCTTCTTTCCTCATCTCTACTCTACACAAACAATATACATATAACACGTTTTGATACCACAATAATTTGAACATACATATTCTACCATATATAATTCAACCAAATTCAACAGTTTTAACCCACAATTCAAGTTTAAATCAATTTTTTGACACATAACATGCGCCAAACATAGTACCAACCAAATAGATCATCAATCCTCACAATACTCGACATAGTTCATGCGATGAAAACATAGATCTAGGACTCTTAGCTTAACCTGCTCAAGTGCCACATCTTGGTGCAGCTTTTGTTGCTCAAGTTGGATGTCTGCGTACCTTTTGTTCCTTCACCACATCCATTTGATCCATACTTGAGCAAATTCCTCCAAAAGCACTACCAAATATGTTGCCATCATCAATCCTTCTTTTCTCTTTCTCTTTCTTCTTCCCGGATGGCCTAGTACTCTTAGGAACGGCACACCAGAGTTGAAGGCATACAGGTAGGCTACACCAGCAACTTTGGGCATGGGAGAAGTGGCGGCTAAGTTTTAGAATTACCAAATTGATCTGCCCTAAAAAAGTGTGCCCCACCTCATTTTATATAGATGTCCAATAATGGTATTTGTACCTGTAACACCCTGAGTTTTGTAACCAAGATGGTTTAGATAGATCCAGCAAAAACTTTTGAAATGCTTTAGTTATCATTAATATTTTTCCTTCACATTGCTTCAACATTTCAAAAAGTACAGCCCTGGAATTGCAACTTCAACATATACATGAGTCATTATACCATGTTCGATCGTTATATTAAAAAAGTCTCTTTGTGAGTTCACTCTGTCATAAGAATTTCAACAAAGCATATTTATATCATAACTCATGTCTTCCCTACAGTAGCTTTAAAAAGTAGTACAAGACATTTTATTCACAGAAACGCTCATGAGTTTTTTATTTTGAAGTGTTTTCTCATATGATTTCACAAAAGGACAACTACCGTTATGTTGTACCGATTTCTACCTTTTTACCACTAGGTTTGGAGAGTTTTAACAATATATGTAATATAATTCTCTTCATATATAAGGAGTGCTCGATTAGTAAAACCACTGGCAGTTGCAAATTAGTTGCATGTATTCAGGAGGGACGCGAGATGCCTTCTGAACAGGCACATCTTCCTCGTGCCCTTTCCACATGTATACATAACCAACATCATCAATACAGACCACACATTTGATTCATTTGTTCAATATCAATCTCGTTACATCTCGAATCTTCACTACCCAAGTAAACTGTTAACGGGCAGCTTACTCCACCTCTTCCAAGAAATCCTTGATCTCTGCTGGAGTTAGAACTCTGCATTTTGTACGGGAAGTGTTACTAGTCAGAATGCTGAAAGGAATTTGTAATATAATCATACAGCCTTATTACGACAGTGATAACTGATAAAAAGCGAGTAGAAGCACAAACATATTGAACATATACTGAAAACAGCAGGCAAATCACTTATTTACACGACCAAGAGAAACAAGAACAGATGAATTGGGAGTAGCACAACTCCTAAACAAACAAATCAAAGTTATGACGACCATGTTCGGAAGTTAGGAAGGGATGCAAAAGGAATATTGCATCCCATTATTATGTTGCAGTAAAAATGGCGATAACTTTGTATACATACTTGAATTCACGGTCAGCTCGAATAACTCCAATTTCTATGTTGTCGGCAGAGATTTGTCCTTCATATCTGCACGTCTGGAAACAGTCAGTACTCGATAAGCTACTGAATTGGCAGCAGAAGCCAACTACTAGAAAAATGTAGTTACCCTTCTTTTAGAGTCAAAATTGCAGTATGGATGGCATCATCAAGCTCCATGTCTTCTGTGTATCTACAAGTAAAAGCTATGTGGGTTAAACCAGACCATGGAGAAAAGAAGAAAAAAAACTTGACAACATACATGCTTGTAATAATGAACGGATGAAAGATGGTACAGCAATAAAATGCAATTTGTTATGATAATCAGATTTTAAAAAATACAGCACTGAACCCTTAACAGTGACGAATACTAGTGGTAGGATAGATCCTCAATCTACCTTTTCTCAAGAAACGTCTTCGCATTTGACACATTTTTCCCCATAGCTGATGCTTTCCAGGAGAAGTAAGATCCTGATGGGTCAACCTACAGAAACAATAAACAAAGAGAAATCCAACATTTTTATTAACTACGCCATAGTAATATGAGTATAGGACAGGTGCAATTCAGTCAAAAGTAGAAGATAAGTGGTAAACTCAATAATACACATCTGGTGCCTGTGCCTTGTTAGTGAGATAAAAATAACACGTGCTTGAAACTGAAACAGTGGGATTGTGGGAAGGAAAATAGCAAGGTCTAGATCATTTAGCTCTTTGCACATACCTGATACAACTGCGGGCCATTGTCATCATACCCAGCAATCAACAGCGATACACCAAATGGTCTTACACCACTGCAACAAATAAGGTTATGAGTACAACATGTTACATCGTATGTATAAGACGTAAGCAATAGTAGTGTGGTTTTAAACATGATGGTGTAGATCGTAGTAAGTTATATTTCTATGAAGTTTCAGCTGAACTTTTGTCTGACATATGTAAAACAAATTTAAAAGCTAAATGGCAAAAAATATTATCTATTATTTTATGTATGATTGTGTGAGTTGCGTCATGACTGTAGCATTTTAAAACCGCAGTTTCTCGAGCTCACCCATTATTAAGTGAAAATCTAACAAACCAGCTGCACACAGTTTACTCTGGCCCAATATATTGAGACTGTAGATGCGTAATCCATTGTTGTGTTTCACAACTAAGTGACTAACTCAACAGACATCAAAGTAACATTTACATGCTTGGGTTCTTATATCATCAAAAGCAAGTTATATCCAATGGTACTGTGAAGATTTGGCTAAAATTACCAAGCAACTTATTTTTCCTGTAGTATTTTAGGTATAACAAGTGCATGACTGATTTTTAACAATTTCATAACTTCATTGATAGTATAAAAGAAGTGCCAAGTATAGTAACATACCCAGATTGTGTGAATTCCTGCATAACAGCAGCAGTCTCTCGGACAAGCTGGGTAACAGGGATGGTTTCCTGCATTTGGAAATGAGCAATAATCAGCAAACATATTTACCAGGGAAATAATGACAAAACATGGCTACAGGCAACCTGCACATTATCCAAAGTAGCAATTTATTAAAATGACGTCTTTACCAAATGTGCAAGTACTTCTTTTGGAAGTCTAAACCAAACAGTCATGAATATACCTTGTACAACTGATAATACTGCTGTGCCTGCTTCTGACTTTTTCTGACAAGAACACGAAAATCTGGACCCATCCCACTGAAAACAATGAGTAGGTAAGTGCGCATACATGCAACAAGAGACAAATGGAAATTAAAAGACACACCAAATTTCACATCAATAGGAAACTGTATTAATGGAGCCATGGTGGCAAGCTTTTGCAATGCTCTAGGAGTAACTCACACAAGTGTGATGACCCACAACACATAGTTTGCATGGTAATAAAAAATAGAAATTCAAATTATATCCCCGCTTGCCAATTCATTGGGTTGCTTAAAAAGGGTGAATGATTCATGTTTTCTCGAAGATACCTTCTGTTGATTGATATGTTGATTGATATATCAATCAACTGGTTTCCTTGCAGCATTGAAAACATTTTAAAAAATTGCCTTTTGAGGGACGTCTACAGAATAAGGTGAAAACATAAAAGCATGAACTTTCAGACAAGTTTTTCATTTTATCCTTCTATATATGCAAACACCAGCTCATCTGTGATGAATGTAAAAACAAAATGTAGCACCCAAAACAGCAAGACTGGCTCAGACATCTTTGAAATGAAGAACATTACCCAATACAACATTTAGTTGGGGTAAAGGTAAAACAGTAACAGAAGTAAAGAAGTTACAATAGTTGAAATATATCTAAGATAGAAAAATGAATTACAAAATTAAGCAACACCGGAAAAATACCTATAGACAACCCCGATATTTGGAGTCAATGACTGAATCTTTTGCACCTAGAAATTTGCAGAAACAGATCAATTAGCATATTTTTTAGATAGCAAAGAAGAAATTTAAATTAAGAATGATATTGCACTTACAGATGTTTCATCCACTAAAATAGAAGGCAATTTCTTCTCTGTGGCGATAACTACACCATTGGCAGCTACAAACATGATAAATATATCTCAGAATCAATAAGTCGCACAGAAAGGGTAGTGAAAAAGTTAGATTATAACCATGACCACATATAACATACAACAGAACAGTGAAAAAACTGATACAAATTATGCATCATACACACTAAGCTAAAATCATCCAATCAATTTAGTAACTAACTATGATAGAAGAAAGAAATATATTGGTGCTAATGTAGCTGTATAAGAGTACATGTCAAACATTAAGTTTTTTACATGATAGCAAACATCAGTTTCAGTCAGTTGCCAATAAAAAATCATGGACGAAAGACGAAGATATTGCTATTTCGCACATATCATAAATTTGTGATTTTAAATCCCACAGGCTCTCAGTGACTTGACATGCCACTCTACCAGTAAGAACAAAAATTAAACAAATCCTAGGTCAATATAAATCCAACTTTACAAAAAGAAGATGTTCTAACAGTTTCCCTGGAACACCCAAAGACTGTTAGCAATAATCTTGTCAATTGTCATCATATCATAGTTGTGGTATCGAAGAGAATGTAGTTGGCTGTTAGATGGAGCTAGCTTAGTCCTAAAGTATCTAGGGTATGTAGGACTTCTGGTAGAAGTAAGGGTCTTAAGTCTTTGTGTTCAAGTCAGTATTGTAGTAGTTTCAGGCTGTTAAGGCTGGAGTTGACTTACTGTTCAGTGAACAGTAACCGACCTAGAAAGCCTATATAAGGATGTATCCCCTTTGTAAGAAAACCAGGCTTGTGTGCTATGATGAGAAGACATATAAGGAGCTAAGTGATTTAGCTCTAACAAACACAAGGTAGGAATAACTCCAAACTTCCTTTCAGTCCCAAGCAAGTTGGTTTAGGCTAGAGTTGAAACCCATAAGATCTCGAAACCAAGTCATGGTTCTGGCACGTGGATAGCTAACTTCCACGCACCTCTGTACATGGCTAGTTCTTTGGTGATATTCCAATCCTTCATGGAAGCGCTCCTAAAAAAACTAAGTAGTTCACATAACATCTGAATACTTTAGAGAATATGTTACACCAAACATAAACTCTGCGCTCATAAGCAGAATGTAGAATAATGATCTGACAAACCCATTGACATCAAGAATAAACAAGGTGTGTCTATTAAATGCATTATATTATTAGCTCTAGTGGCATATCAGTCTCCGCTCGGGCCTTTGCACACACGTAATCCATAATGGCCAATTGTGCATTAGATGTGCAAATAATCTCAGTGTCCTTAAGTTGGCACAGTAGCCTTGATTATGACCAGCCAAATACAGAAGGGTATAGTGATTAGTAATTATTTCTTATGTGGTTAAAGACCAGCATTTCTGCTTGGAGTTGGAATCCTGAATTTATGCAGATTAATGATTTTTATGGCACATACAAGCCTGAAACATCATATGCAATTGGCAAGTCCCACAGCTAGTAGCGTAAATACTAACATGTGATTCTACGATGACAACAGTACAAGAGAAAACCTAACTAAAGCACGGACATTAGCAATGGCTATAATCGTATGATGTCGAACCCTAATGTGAACTTACTTCACACATGAGAAACAAGAATGGAAATCATCCACATTGACCTAGTGTTATCTGAAGTACACAAAATCCAAACATCGCTGTCTAAACTTGACTAAAACCACACCTAAAAAAGTTCAGCTGCAAATCGATGCTAGCAGCGCAAGACCACTAACAGGAGTAAGTACAGGGCACGTATACTGCAGGGAGGGCACCTTTGATGCCAAGCGAGGTTTGGCCGGATCCGACGGCCGTGAGCGCATGCTCGATCTGCACCAGCTTCCCTGACGGGCTGCAATAAAATCAGGGAAAATGTCAGATCTTTTATTTATCCGAGAATGACAGGGGGAGGATTTCCCACTATTTGTTACTGTAGTATATTAACTCGAAAGATACCGGCAATATTACAAATGCACCTTTAGTGCGGGTACAAAGGAGCAACCCAAGCATAGGTGCTATCGAGTATCGAAGCAACATAAAAACGAATACCATGTGATACTAAACATAGGTTCAAAGCAAGAAGAGATAACGCCGAGGCCGAGATTTACTTCCGCGTGGCCGCACCCATATCAGGACACCCAGTGAAATTGGGGAATTGGTTTGGATAGCGCGCTAGGACGAGAATGAGGTGGATCTCGCATAGAGGGAGAAGGAGCCGGAAGACCAAGCCGCCGGCCACCCAGCTGCCGCTGCCGGCGAGGGAGGCGAGGGGAAGTGGGCCCAGCAGATCGTGGCACGCCGGCGCCCATGGAGGCGGCGCAACTTCTTCCACCCTGCGGCTGCGCCTGACGTGCACGGAGATGGCGAGACGAAGTCGAGGACGACAGAGGAGGGGAAAAGACCAGAGAGAGAGAGAGAGAGAGAGAGAGAGAGAGAGAGAGAGCAAACCTGAAGGTGGTGAGGGAGAAGGAGTACTGGCTGTCGCCCATGGCCGTGTCGCGGGACTACCTCGTCGGCTTCTTCGGGAGGAGATCGGACGAAGCGAGCGATGCGGCTGGAAGGAGACCGGAGTAGTGTGGGGCGCAAAGGGGAAGAGGAAGAAAACGGAGAAGAGCGGAGTGTTCCGCAAGAAGATATATTTGGGCCAGGATCCTGAAATTGCAACTACCTGAGGGCCGAGCAGCCCAAATTTTGGGCCTTATGGGGAGGGACATATTGGGCCTTTGTACTTTCCATATCTTAGCAATACCTAAAGCAGGCCTAGTACAGAATAAACCAGTCCAGCTGGCCAGGGTGGCAGTTCTCAAAAAATAAAGATAAACCTGGCCAGGCTGACCATTTTCTAGAATGGGAAATAATCCATATGATCATATTCCTATTAATGATAGTTTTCGTTATGAGAAGTTAGTTGGTCTTAGGAATTTCATCTCCTTGGTTGGCTGATTATGCCAATTATATTGTTGGAAAAGTAATGCCTCCTCGTTCCATTAACTAACAAAAGAGGACCTTTTTCTCTTGGGATGGTTCTTTATTGTATGATAACAGAGTCGATGACATTATTAGATGGTGTGTACCCGAAGTTGAACATTAATCTATTTTGATGTAGTATCGTGCTAATGACTACAAAGGGCACCACAGTATACAAAGAACTACAAGTACGATACCACAGTCTGGTTTTTATTGGCCCAATCTTTTTAAATATGCTACAAAAATTGTTCGGTCTTGTGATCAATGCCAAAGAGTTGAAAATAAGGTAATCGTCAAGAAACTGCCATGAACTATTCAATATCCATATACCTTTTGATGTATGGGGTTTTGATTTTATGGGGCCTTTCCCGCCTTCGAATGAATATACTCACATTTTAGTTGCAATGGATTATGTTACCAAGTGGTGGAACTATTTCAACAAAAACAATGTTCGACATCTCATTTCAATAATTTTAGCATGAGGATAATATTTTCCAATAAAAACATATTTGCACTTAGTCCAAGAATCAATACTATTTCTAGGCAAAGATAGCAACCATTCTTTAGCACGTCCTCTCAAAGAGAAGGGAAAAAATTTCAGTTTTATAATGTCACCTTCTACTTCTTTATACTTTTGCATATCACATAATTCACCAAAATTATTAAGGTGAGCAGCAGCATCATCAGTACTAACACCAGAAAATTGCTCCTCCATAACTAGATTTAACAGTGCAGGTTTTATTTCATAAAACTCTGCTTTCGAAGCAGGTGGAGCAATAGTGTGCATATGAAATCATTGTTGTTTGTGCTAGTGAAGTCACACAACTTAGTATTCTCAGGATTACTCATTTTAGCAAAACTAAAACAAGACAACAAATAATAATTCAAAAATTAACTAGATGCAGAAATTTAATTTTTTAGTGTTTTTGATTTTTAAAAACAAATAAGATAAAATAAAATAAACTAAGCAAGACAAAAACAAAGTAATGAGATTGGAAGTGTGAAACTCCTCTTGCTGTAGCTTCTTGATTCCCCGGCAACGGCGCCAGAAAATGTGCTTGATGACGTGAAAACACACGTTCGTTGGGAGACCCCAAGAGGACGATATGATATAGTGCAGCAGCAATTTTCCCTTGTAATTCTACTAAGGTTATCGAACTAGTAGGAATCAAAAGAGCTTCAGAAGGTGTCAACAGCACCAGAAATATGGCACGGCATAGCACCAGAAAATGTGGTTGTTGACGTGGACCTGCACACAACACAATAAAACTACTTTGCCTCAACAAAACAGGAAGATTGTCAGTCTTCCTGGATTGCTGAAAACAAAGGATTAAACGTACGGTGTGGAGAATAGTAATAAATGCAGAAAATAACAGAGAACAGATGATTGCAGTTGGCGTTTTTATCAGTGTAAAAGAATGGATCGGGGTCCACAGTTCACTAGTGGTGTCTCTCCATAAAAGATAATAAGCATGTTGGGTAAACAAATTACAGCTGGGCAATTGAAAAATAGTAAGGGCACAACTTACTGTAGAATTTATTTGGGCATTACATCATAATACATAGACCGCTATCCAGCTAATCTATGACTAATAATCCACCGCCGGGTTAACATCCGTGTCCCCCGTTGGTTTTAAGTTGCAAGCAACGGATAACTGCATTAAGCAAAGTGTGTAATGTAAACAATGCAAATGACACGTAGACATAGCATCATTGTGTTCTTCCTAGTGAAAACAACACATCCACAACCTTAGTCGTTTCTGTCATTCGAGCCCAGGTTACTGGAGGCATGAACCCACTATCTAGCATAAATACTCCCTCTTGGAGTTACAAGCATCTACTTGGCCAGAGCATCTACTATTAACAAAGAGCATGCAAGATCATAAATAACACATGTATATAGATTGATAAACAATTTGATCATAGTATCACTATTCATCGGATCCCAGCAAACACAACATGTAGCATTACAATATGATGATCTTGATCGTAATAGGCAACTCACAAGATCTAAACATGATAGCACAAAGTGGAGAGACAACCATCTAGCTACTGCTATGGACCCGTAGTCCAAGGATGAACTACTCACGCATCACTCCGGAGGCAGGCATGGCGATGTAGAGCCCTCCGGTGATGATCTCCCCTCGGCAGGGTGCCGGGAAGAGCTTCAGAACCCTCCCGAACTAGGGTTTGCGACGGCGGCGGCGACGGAACTTTTCGTGGATAATTGTTCGGGTGTTTAGGGTTTTCGGGACGGAAGGAATAAATAGGCGAAAGGGCGGCGTCGGGAGGCACCCGAAGGTGCCACGCCATACCTGGGCGCGCCAGGCATGGGGGCCCTGGGTCGCCTCTCCGTGCGCCCTTTAGACTCCGTGTACGTGTCGGTGAAAAACTGATGTCCGTTGATTTTCGTCCAATTCCGAGAATATTTCCCGACTAGCTTTTCTGAAACGGAAAAAGCAGAAAACAGGAACTGGCACTGTGGCATCTTGTTAATAGGTTATTCCCAGAAAATGCATAAAAATGCTATGAAGTGTATATAAAACATGTAGCAATAGGTATAAAACAAGCATGGAACATCAAAAATTATAGATACGTCCAGCATCCCCAAGCTTAGTTCCTACTCGTCCTCGAGTAGGTAAACGATAAAACAATATAATTTTTGTAGTGACATGCTACCAACACAATCTTGATAAAATAGTAATGTAAAGCACATGAACTGAATGAAGTGATCCAAGACAATTGTCTATAGTTTGCTAAAAAGTAAACAAAGAGTAAACAACTGAACCATATAAGTAAAAACTTTTCATGGATAGTACTTTGGAGACATGGAGCTATAAGAATTTGCATAAAAGTTAGCTCACAAAGCAATATCTTCAAAGCAAAAGTGTTTGACCAACACAAAGGAAGATTTAAGTTTCAGCATTTGCTTCAACTTTCAACATATTTATCTCATGGATATTGTCAATACAAAGTAGTATAATAAGTCAAACATGCTAATCATATAACAGTTCTTGTACCAAAGTTGACACTAGTGTTTGCTTGTGGAGATTTAGAAAGGAGTAGGAAAACTGACTCAACATAAAAGTAAAAGAAAGACCCTTCGCAGAGGGAAGCAGGATTAAATCATGTGCTAGAGCTTTTTAGTTTTTTTTTAAATCATATAGAGAGTAAAAATATATTTTGAGAGGTGTGTGTTAATGGTCAACGAATGGTAGTAGACGATACAGTATTACCCATGCCAACCAGACCTTACAAGAGCGGCTCCCATGAGGAACGTTATTTCTGTAGCAAGCAGATCATCCCTCTTTCTCTTTGGTTTACACATGCAGATGTTTAACTGATTACTCAGGAACAAAATGTGAAGAGAAGTAGCGGTTAAAGTTGTAAATTAATTGGGACTGGGCACCCCTTTGCCAGCTCTTTTTGCAAAATTATAGATAAGCAGATGTAAGCTGCTAGTCTAGCGTAAATCTGTTTGACAAGTGTAATAAAAATTATCTACCACTTCCTCATGAGCTGGTAAACAGTGACACAAAAAGGAGTAGTAACAATTTTGAATAGTTTAAAGGTAGCACATGACAAATTTACTTGGAGTGACAGGAAAATACCACATATAGGTAGGTATGGTGGACACAGATGGCATGGATTTTGGCTCAAGGTTTTGGATGCACAAGCAGCATTCCCGCTTAGTACAGAGTTTAGGCTAGCAAGGTTATTTAAGCAAACACATAACGTCAACTGGTACAACAAGAACTATATGATGAACATATGAGAAAAATTATAAGACTCCATACTGTCTTCCTTGTTAACCAAAACATCCTTTTAAGTTTTAACCCGAAAAATCTAGACTTTGGAACTAGCAGATATGACAAACCGAATAACTACAAGCTTTACGGTAGTTCTTCACTAATGAGCCTTACTTACATGATACACAAGTTTAAACATTACTTACTTGATAACTCAAAACAATTGACAAGTATCAAATTACTCAAGACAAATGATCTACAAGACCGTGTAAGTATTTTCTTTATACCATTACCACATGCATAGCATTTTCTGTTCCAACCAAACACCAATCAACTTATTTAAACAACTCTCCAAACAAATATAAGTGAAGAAAGAGAGTACTTTCTTCAAAAGAACTAATAGCTCTGAACAAGAGATACATGAAAAACAAGAGCTAAAAGCATAACAGCGCTAGACAAGAATACTCAACAAGTATAAGCGAAGAACATGAGTATTCTAATGAAAAAGCGGAGCGTGTCTCTCTCCCAAACAAGTGTGCTAGGGTCCAACTAGTTATGACCAGAGAACAAAACATAAAAAAATGAAAATAAAAAAACACACAGACGCTCCAAGAACACACTTAAAATGTGAAGAAGTAAAAATATAGTCTCACTAGAGATGACCTGATAGTTTGCTGATGAAGAAGGGGATGCCTTGGGCATCCCCAAGCTTAAATGCTTGAGTCTTCTTGAAATATGTTGGGGAGGTCCAGGGAGGCTCCTCAAGCTTAAGCTCTTCACTCTTCTTGATCTTATTCTATTATCTCCTCTCTTAATACTTGAAAACTTGATTCACACCAAACTCAACATAAATCTCATTAGAGGGTTAGTGCATCAAATCATAAGCTCACATGGTTCTGTAAAGACACAATCATAAGCATCATTTTAAACATTAGCTACTGTCTACTAGCCTTACGTGAATCTCTTCCACCATTGAAGAATTTCACTTAACACTTGTAAAAGAGAGAATGCAAAACAAAGACAGAATCTGTCAAAACCAGAACAATCCGTAAAGACGAATTTTTTAGAGACACTTATGTTGCTCAAATCGAAAAACGTTGAACTAACGAAAGATAGGGACGTATATCCGTATTACGCACAAAAAATTTCAGATTTAAATCACGTTCCGTGATTTTTGGGATTTTCGTACAGTGAACAACAGAAATCTGTTCCTGCGCAGCAAACCAAACTTTAGCACTATCTTGCTATTAGAGGCTCTTCTTGGCACAACAAAACGAAAAATAAAAGATACAAATGAATTGTTACAGAAGTAAGCAAATTCCTTGACTCAACAAAATAAAATAACAGGAAATAAAAACAATGGGTTGCCTCCCATAAGCGCTTCTCTTTAACGCCTTTTAGCTAGGCAAAAAGCATGAATCAAGTATTATCAAGAGCAGAAACATCAACATCATAGCTTGTTCGAACAATAGAATCAAAAGGTTGTTTCATCCTCTTCCTAGGGAAGTGTTCCATACCTTTCTTGAGTGGAATTGAAATTTTATATTCCCCTCTTTCATATCAATAACAGCACCAACAGTTCTAAGAAAAGGTCTTCCCAACACAATAGGACAAGAAGGTTTGCATTCAATATCCAAGACAACAAAATCAACAGGAACATAATTGTTGTTAACCATAACAAGAACATTATCAATCCTACCCATAGGTTTCTTCATAGTAGAATCAGCAAAGTGAACATTCAAATAACAGTCTTCCAAAGGTGCTAGATCAAGCATATCATAAAGCTTTTTAGGCATAACAGAAATACTAGCACCAAGATCACACAAAGCATTGCAATCAAAATCATTCACTCTCATTTTAATGATGGGCTCCCAACCATCTTCTAACTTTCTAGGAATAGATGCTTCACGTTTTAGTTTCTCTTCCCTAGCATGAATAAGAGCATTAGTAATATGCTTAGTAAAAGCCATGTTTATTTTACTAGCATTAGAATTCTCAGCTAGCTTTTGCAAGAACTTAATGACTTCAATGAGATTACAACCATCAAAATCGAAATTATTATCATCAAAAGTAATGGGACCATTATCTCCCATACTTCGAAAAATTTCAGCACTTTTATCAGGAACAGTTTTAGTGCTATCAGGCAATTTAAAACTTTTTTCAACCAAAGTAGAGACATTCCCAACACCAATTATCTTACCATTAATAGTAGGTGGCCTAGTAGTGCTTGAGGCTCCAACCTTTTCAGTGGTAAAAATAGTGGCAACAATAGCATTGGTAGCTCCATAAGTATTATTTTCAACAACTTCAGGCTTAGCTGCCATTTTATTTATCAAAGAGGCTTGTGCTTCAGACATATTCGAAATGCAAGTTTCAGTATTAGAAATCCTAATTTGCAAACCAGAAATTTCCTTGTTCAAATTTTCAATTTGGTGCTTATATTTTTCAACATAACTGAATGCTCATCCATAATTCTAGTAAACAGTTTATTCTGCTCATATTGCATTTGCATAAAGTTTTTAGTGGCCTTTTCAATTTCTAGCACCCTTTCATCACTAGGCGTTCCAGAGCCACCATAAGAATTACCATAAGCATTGCCACTATTAGAAGGATAGGGCTTATAATTACTATTACCAAAGTTATTCCTATAAGCATTGTTGTTGAAGTTATTATTTTTAATGAAGTTCACATCAACATGCTCTTCTTGAGCAACCAAAGAAGCTAAAGGAACATTATTTGGATCAACATGTACTGGATTATTCGAAAGCATAGACATTATAGCATCAACTTTGTCATTCAAGGAAGAGATTTCTTCAACAGAATTTACCTTCTTACTAGTTGGAGCCCTTTCGGTGTGCCATTCAGAATAATTTATCATCATATCATCTAGAAGCTTTGTTGCAGCACCCAAAGTGATGGACATAAAGGTCCCTCCAGTAGCTGAATCCAATAAATTCCTTGAAGAAAAATTTAATCCTGCATAAAAAGTTTGGATGATCATCCAAATAGTCAGTCCATGAGTGGGACAGTTCTTAACCATTGCTTTCATTCTTTCCCAAGCTTGAGCAACATGCTCATTATCAAATTGCTTAAAATTCATAATGCCACTTCTCAAAGATATAATTTTAGCAGGAGGATAATATTTTCCAATAAAAGCATCTTTGCACTTAGTCCAAGAATCAATACTATTTCTAGGCAAAGATAGCAACCATTCTTTAGCACGTCCTCTCAAAGAGAGGGAAAAAGTTTCAGTTTTATAATGTCACCTTCTACTTTTTTATACTTAGTATTCTCAGGATTACTCATTTTAGCAAAACTAAAACAAGACAACAAATAATAATTCAAAAATTAACTAGATGCAGATTTTTTTTTGTGTTTTTATTTTTAAAAGCAAACAAGATAAAATAAAATAAACTAAGCAAGACAAAAACAAAGTAATGAGATTGGAAGTGTGAAACTCCCTTGCTGTAGCTTCTTGATTCCCCGGCAACGGCGCCATAAAATGTGCTTGATGACGTGAAAACACACGTTCGTTGGGAGACCCCAAGAGGAAGGTATGATGTAGTGCAGCAGCAATTTTCCCTTGTAATTCTACCAAGGTTATCGAACCAGTAGGAATCAAAAGAGCTTCAGAAGGTGTCAACAACACTAGAAATATGGCACGACGCAGCATCAGAAAATGTGGTTGTTGACGTGGACCTACACACAACACAATAAAACTATTTGCCCCAACGAAACGGAAAATTGTCAGTCTTCATGGCTTGCTGAAAACAAAGGATTAAACGTACGGTGTGGTGAATAGTAATAAATGCAGAAAATAACAGAGAACAGATGATTGCAGTTGACGTTTTTATCAGTGTAAAAGAATGGACCGGTGTCCACAGTTCACTAGTGGTGTCTCTCCATAAAAGATAATAAGCATGTTGGGTAAACAAATTACAGCTGGACAATGACAAATAGTAAGGGCACAACAATGCAGTATATGACAAGATAGTTTACTGTAGAATTTTTTGGGCATTACATCATAATACATAGACCGCTATCCAGCTAATCTATGACTAATAATCCACCGCCGGGTTAACATCCGTGTCCCTCGTTGGTATTAAGTTGCAAGCAACGGATAACTGCATTAAACAAAGTGTGTAATGTAAACATGAAAATGACATGTAGACATAGCATCATTGTGTTCTCCCTAGTGGCAACAGCACATCTACAACCTTAGTCGTTTATGTCATTCGAGCCCAGGTTACTGGAGGCATGAACCCACTATCTAGCATAAATACTCCCTCTTGGAGTTACAAGCATCTACTTGGCTAGAGTATCTACTAGTAACGGAGAGCATGCAAGATCATAAATAACACATGTATATAGATTGATAAACAACTTGATCATAGTATCACTATTCATCGGATCCCAGCATACACAACATGTAGCATTACAATAAGATGATCTTGATCATGATAGCAGCTCACAAGATCTAAACATGATAGCACAAAGTGGAGAGACAAAATCTAGCTACTGCTATGGACCCGTAGTTCAAAGATGAACTACTCACGCATCACTCCGGAGGCAGGCATGGCGATGTAGAGCCCTCCGGTGATGATCTCCCCTCCGGCAGGGTGTCGGGAAGAGCTTCAGAATCCTCCCGAACTAGGGTTTGTGACGGCGGCGGCGACGAAACTTTTTGTGGATAATTGCTCGGGTGTTTAGGGTTTTCGGGACGGAAGGAATAAATAGGCGAAAGGGCAACGTCGGGAGGCACCCCGAGAATATTTCCCGACTAGCTTTTCTGAAACGGAAAAACAGCAGAAAACATGAACTGACACTGTGGCATCTTGTTAATAGGTTACTCCCAGAAAATGCATAAAAATGCTATGAAGTGTATATAAAACATGTAGCAATAGGTATAAAACAAGCATGGAACATCAAAAATTATAGATACGTTTGAGACGTATCACACACCGAGAAACTGATCTCACCAGATCTGAAGAATGACGAGAAGACCAAACTGCCAATCTGAAGGACCGAGCAGCACACGTTGCCATCAACTCCAAGGCGCCGCCGTGAAGGTCGCCGCCGGTATGGGAATAGAGTTGAGGCATATTTATTTGCCCGGACGCTGCTCCCACCACCCAACGGCGTACCACACCAGAAAGACCCAAACCCTAAGACCAGAATGGAGGGATGAGGTTTTTTCCGCCGCCGCCTGGGTCCTACAGGAAAAGAAGGCGTTTGTTTTTTAAAGCTGCCTTAGGATGACTCCAACGGGCTGACGCAAACGAACATGCAATCTGTCCGCGTTTTGTCCGTTTGGGTCACCAAACAGACATCTCCTGTCCGCGCGTGTCTGCCGTGCGAACGAATGGACCCAACGGCGCGACACATCCTAATTTTTTTGGGGACAATTTGACTAACATGCCATATATGGGCTTTTTTCTATAATATATAGGGGGAACATATATATAATTAAAAAAATATGAAAAGCTAAATATGCCCCGCGGGCTCCTCCTCGCTGTCATCGTCGCCGAGGACGAGGTACTCTGGCGCTTTCCAGAGGTGCGCCGGTGGAACGCTGGCCGGCAGCTGTTTCTGCTCCGGCATCGGCAGGAGCGTGGGAAGGGGGCCATTCCAGGTCCAGGACTGGCCGAGGAGCCGTCCGGGGAGGGGAGGCGCCGGAGGCAGGTCCACCTCCATGGCCTCCCACCATGGTGTCTGCTGCTGTAGCTCCATGGACTCCTGGCGACCTTCTCCAACACCAGCTCCCACCACCGCTGTTCGTCCTTGGTGATGGTCTTCTTGG
The DNA here is from genome assembly GCA_947311845.1 of Poa pratensis. Classification (NCBI taxonomy): domain Eukaryota; kingdom Viridiplantae; phylum Streptophyta; class Magnoliopsida; order Poales; family Poaceae; genus Poa; species Poa pratensis. The sequence goes on along the minus strand of CAMZMU010000057.1, from coordinate 21,571,698 downwards.
ACTCCTCGAGGACGCGCGCGAGGTCGTGGTCTGCCTCCTCTTCATTGACGGCCACTTCCCGCTTCACCGGTGGCAGGGGAGGCGGTGATGCGCCACGGGCCGGCCGGAGGTGGGGCGGCGATGACGAACGGCCCCTGGGCGGCGTTGGAGCCCACATGAAGAGCGCCCGCCGCCGCAAGTTGTACTCGTCGCGGAACCAACTGCCCCTGTGCCGAGAATCGGGCGCGAATGCCGGGTCGCGCCGGTACTCCGGTGGGAGTCGTGCGCGGCGGCGCTGGATCTCCCGGGCCCGTGCGCGGCCGCTGGTCTGGATGGCTGGCACTGGGATCCGCTGCGGGTTGAGGTGCCAGTGGTCAGGCAGTTTTGCATCTGACCACGACACCGACACCGCGTGGTTCCAATACCACCAGCAATCGTCCATGAGACGTAATGCCGGTCGCGCCTGGCAACCTCGACGCTCGGCGACGCGATGGAGAACGGCACGAGGAGTGCCGGAGGGGAAGATGGAGGGGTAGATGGAGGCAGAGACAGTGTGCGGCGGGCCGAGGACGACGACCCCGCCTCACGGTCGTGCTTCGCTTTGCCCATTCTCGGCCAACAGAGCGGTATGGTCGCGGTGGCTAGGGTTTGCGTCGGTGGGGGGAGCAAGGTGAGGACGAGTCCGAGTGGGGATGACCGTCCCTATCCACGGACCCCTAGCATTAAAAAGGACAATTCCAGGGATAGCGACCGTCGCTGTGTCGCTGACAGGTGGATCCGGGGCGGACACCACGAGGACACACGGACGCCGCAAACCTGGCCTAAATTTGGATCAGAATGGGTCGAGGTGGCGCGTTGGTCCTATTTTTGGTGCAGCTCGACCCAAACGGACACGGGACTCTATGGGTATTTTCAGAATCTGGCGCGTGACCTGGAATCGGCACTACCAGCACGGCAGCACCGAATCGAACAACAGCTAAGCGACATGAGGCCGAAGTGACGGATGTATGCAGTCCCTTCCACTGTGCACAGCACGAACCAAGCCACACGCCAGATGGCAGTAAAGAAGGAGTGGTTTTCCGGGTTTGGCATGGCAGGACAAGCGGCCGCGACGATTCTGCCGAGGGCAAGTCTTCAAGTTCATCATCACAGTAGCCAACCACCTCAGCCGCACTCACCCTGTTGCCTCCTTCCTCCTCAGAAAACAGAGGGAGCGAGGGAGAGGGAGATCGATCTGTGGACTTCCCCCATGGAGGAGGAGGAGGGGAGGCCTCGCTTCTTCAAGGTCCTCGTCGGCGACTTCGCCCGCCGCCTCGTGCGTATTCCCTCCCCTCCTTATTTGGCCCCCTCTGTTTCACTCGTTTTGGGTGTTTGCATGTGCCCACCTTTTTGGTCTCGTTCTCGTTCTCAAAGGGGAAAAGACAAAGCCAATAACGCGCTTCAGATGGGTTCCTGGCTTCCTGCCCCACTTTTTTCCCCTTCCTGCAACTACACCCTTGAAATTTATCCGGCCGAGATCATTGCATTGTGTACATTATTGGCAAATGTGCTATCCGATAGGTCATAGCTGGGCTGGGGCCAATATGGTATAAAGTCTTGGTATTTGTCCGGCATTTTTTCTTATGTGGATTGGATTCTTCATATGAAGCACATGTTTTTGTTTTCTTATCTCAAATAAAAATAGCAAGCCCATCGTTTGCACGCGCTTCTTCCTAAAAAAATGGTTTACATGTGCATGCTTGCGGTTTGTGACATTTTTAACTGATGCGATCTGGAGTAGGCAGGTACTTCAAAACTTCAACTGATATGCTTGTTGATATATAAACATGTTTCTCAGTAAACGCAGCAACCTGGCAATGTCTAGCGGCATTTGTTTGTATAGCTAGGCCAAGAAAGATTCGGCTGGTGACATACTAACTTGATTTCCCTCTGCATGCATGTTCTGTGAGCATGGACTTGTGGTTTTCAGTGACATACACGGTTAAAGGAACATGCATGGCATTTGCATTTGACTCTCTATTTACAATTAGTGTCATTTTCAGCAAATTGGAAATAGCTTAAGGTACTCCCTAACCTTACTTCCACATGTAGGAGATACCTCGAGCCTTCCTCAGTCACATTCCAGAAGCAGGCTTCAGGGGTTCCGACATCTCAGCGGCATCATCTGTTCAAGTCACGCTTAAGCGTTCAGAAGGGAAGACTTGGGTTGTCGAACTAGAGAAGGTTGGTCGTTCTGTATTTCTGACCAATGGATGGCCAAAGTTTGTGGTGGAAAATTCTTTGAGGGAATACGAGTTCCTCCTCTTCACATACAACAAGAATATGCATTTCATGGTTTCGGTTTTTGGTTGGAATGCTTGTGAGAAAGCAGTTCGATCTTCAGGAAGTGTTGCTGAAGCTACCGAGAAAGATATATTCCCCTCTGGGAAGAGGGGACATAGTGGCGATGAACTAACGAAGACTGCTAATAATCTCACTCATAGTCACTCACTGGTTGAGATAGCAGATGAATCTGATAGAGAAGTAATATTCTGTTCTAATCTTGGCCAAATGATTTTATAAATTTTGTACAAGTCATTTTTCTCTGTATGTTTTGTCTCCTCTCTTGTTCATGTAGAGTCACTTTGTTGTCCAAATAGTTTATATATGTTTTATTGGCAAGTCTAGTCACAATAAGCTCATTTAGAATAACAGACCACGAGATGCTCTATACAACAAAAATATGAAATTGTCTTTGACTCGAGAAGCTTGGGGATCAGAAGACTTATTTCTTCATGTCACTTTAGGAGGTTCTAACGTCATTTTGTTATTTCATACGGAGTATATTCCACATTGGGTACACAGAGGAGCAGAAGTTTAGAATTCTTGATTAGCATCTTGGTAGTAATGCTTCTCTTCTTAAACTCATAATTTCGTATCAACTTATAGATCGGTCCCTGTCAAAAGATTACTGGAGAGAATGGGCATATTTCATCGCAGAGCTTCACAGACCTACCTCTTCATCAAATAGATGGTTCTAAGAATGAGTTAAAGACATACTTATTGTTGAAGGTGCCAATGGATGATGATAAAGCTAAAGCAATAGCTGAAGTAATGAGAAGATTGCATCTTGATAAAGCGACAGTTGACTTATTCTGTGCTGCACTCTGTTTGTATAAGTGGAACTCGGATGCGGCTGCAGAAGATTTTGACGTATGTAGAGGCAAACCACAAATTCAGAACCAGTTTCTAAAGCAGAAACTTGTTCTGCAATGTAAGCATTTTAATTACCTCATTTTTTTTTATCATTTTTGCATCTAGCATGTTGAAACACATCTTTTTTTTTTGACCAGTTGATTTTATAAAGAGGCAACTACGACGCTTCTTCCCTCAAGAGGACGATGTTTCTACTCAAATACGTGATAGCAGGAAGAACAGTCTTGAGGAGCCTAAATTGTCAAATCAGCCACTGCATTTTGACCTGGCAGCAATGAAGAGCAAGTCAGTTGATGACCATGAATTATGTGATTTGTCTTACAAACAGAAGAGGAGAATAGGCAAGTCGCGATCATTGCGGACTTCTGAAACACCCCGAAGATCACCAAGACTGGCGCACTTGAAAACGTCCCATGGCAGCACAGAGAGTGGATTGAAAGAAAGATCTGGAGTGTCAGAATTGTCAGCAGCCGGCACAATTGATCGGGTGGAGGACAGAGAAGCACAAGCGACTTTACTCTACAAGAAGCCCCACAGTGTTTTAGATGGAGATCGTCAGCATATTATTGGTATGCTCTTTCTCGTCTTAGTTAGAACTTACAAGTGCTTTCTAACACCTCATACTGCAGTTGAATCAATTTATCTCTTTTTAGGTTCCTTATCTCAAGACTTCAAGAGACTCAAACCAACACGAGGTGAGGTGCGCTTAAGTGAGAATCCTGAACATAGTCAAGGAGAAAATAGAGAAAAAATAGATCAAAGAAATAATGGAGAAACCTTTGAAGAACAAATCGATAGAAATGCTGTAGAGACTTCTGAGTCATTCATGGGGAGAGGTTTCATCGATTCATCACCACCAACCAAGTCCGAGGTGTCATCTTTGAGAATAAATGAGCTACATTTGGAATGGAAGCCCTCGGTACACGCCAATCCCCATGAGGAAATTTTACTTCATATTCAACGGGACAACTTTACGAAGACCATCTCACATGTTCAGGGAATCATTCGAAGTCGTCCTTCAGATCTACTGTGTGCAGCTATAATTGAAGCTGTTGTGCTGAAAGAAATTCTGAAATGGGATTCGTGTCTTGAGGATGTTGATGCTCAAAGGATAGTGATTGCATTACTAGAGCATGCCAAAAAATCAAGGTGATTCTCAATTTCAATGTGGAGAGCCGGAAGGAAGAGTTTTCCACAAAGCTAGAAGATCAGCTTAAATGGCAGCTCAAAGAACTGGAAAGTGTATACACTTCCTTGGAATTAGATTACAAGAGAGTAGCAAATGAGGGTAGCATAGCTGTCTCGACATTGCAAGAACAGAAGAAAAAATTGCATGCCTTTCAGGGTGAGACCAAAGACCTGCAGCAGTCCATGATGATGGAGGATGAAATGCAGAAATTGGTGAATCAAGTTGCTGGGCAGGAGATGTTAGTCCAGAAGTCTCTCATGGAAAGATTAAGGTTTAAGACAGTTCTGAAGAGCTATGAACAGATTCTTGTCGAAGTTAAAGAGCGGCTAGCCTCAACTCAACTTGGAGTAACTGATGTCGAGGCATTAGTTAAGGTAGAGATGGATAACATGAGGAAGGAGATTGAGATATCCAAAGGAAGCCTCCTAAATATCATTTTCAAGTAATAGTAGAAAGATGACCTTGTTCTGTTGTAGGTATTTCTTCTTCTGGCTATGCTCCACTTTTCTGTAATCCTTTAACATTGTTAAATGTTAAAATCCAATGCATGATATCAGGAGTGGAGGAAAAACATCACTTTTAATGAGCATACTCCTACTTGTTTTCTGTTGTTTTAGTTACACCTCCTAAATTAAGCTGATGATAGGAAGAATTGGTTCAAAACATGTCAATGAATGCTGATCGTACACTATAATTAGGCTAGGATATCACTTATTGCCATAGTTACATTATACAATCAATTCATTTCTGAAGGTTTGCCAGGTTATAGAATGCTCCCTTCTTGCTCATGAGTTGTGGATAAGTACCACGCTCAACCACCTTTCCCTCTCCTAAGAAGGCTATTGAGTCTGCATTCTTTATTGTGTTCAGTCGATGTGCCACCACGATTGTAGTCCTCCCTGACATGATTCGATCAAGTGCCTCCTGCACCACTTGCTCTGACTGTGCATCGAGAGCACTTGTTGCTTCATCAAGTAGTAATATAGCTGGATTGCGGATTATTGCCCTCGCAATTGCAATTCTTTGCTTCTGACCTCCTGACAGTTGTATGCCATGCTCTCCACAATCAGTATCGTATCCATCCTTCAGAGATCTGGAAAGGAGTAAGCTTTAAATTCCATATATGTTGGATAGTAGGAGTACATAACTTAATATATGTGTTCAAGAAGGAAATATAACTAAGACTTACGAGATGAATTCATGTGCGTTTGCGGATTTAGCAGCTTCCACAATCTCTTCTTCATCAGCTTCTGGTTTACCAAAGGCAATGTTGTCCCTGACACTACCAGAAAACATTGCAGGCTCCTGACTGACTAGTGCTGTAAATCCTCGATACCAAAGAATATTCATCTCCCTCACATCCATACCATCAATCCTTACAGCACCTCTATCAACATCGTAGAACCTCTGGATCAAACCTATGATAGTAGATTTACCACATCCACTTCTACCCACCATGCCAATACTTGTTCCTGCTTTGACTTCTAAGCTAAAATCCTGCAGGATCAGGCATTGTGGTCTTGTTGGATATGCAAAATCTACCTTTTTGAACTCTATTCTTCCTTGTATTTTGCTCTTCGGATTGTCCTTTTCCACCTGCAGCGTAGCTGTGTTATTTTATCTTTTGCAGCAATCCAGCATTGTAAAAAATCAATTTTTTTTGCGAGGATGCTGATATTTATTCTTTACAATGTTCATAAAAGTATGAACGTCTTACCTGTGAGTTTTGCGGAGAGATAGATTTCCTATCTAGCACCTCGAACACTGAAGCAACAGCGTTAGCACCCTTTGCCAGGTCGGATGTCATGCTGCCAGCATCAGCAATCAGCTTTCCTGTGCTCACCAAGACGAAAAAGGTTTTGAAGACATCACCCGCCGAGATCTCTCCAGCCTGCGCCAATTTCCCACCATACCAGAAGTCCAGTGCCCATGATAAGAATGTGAGGCAAGGTGACAGGCCTGTGGTTATTCCTGCTACCCATGACTTTTTCCTTGCTTTCCTCAATGGTTCCTCTTGCGTATGCTCGAAGAGCTGAAGAATCTTCGATGAGCATCCGAAGGAGGTCACCATCCTGTGGTTGTAAACAGCTTCTATGGCAATCTGAGTACTTTGGTACTGAGCTTTTGCCAAGTCCCTTGACACATTTGAGAGAACTATCTTCTTGGCATAGTAGCATATCATCGTACAGGGCTGCACAGCAATCATGACAAGAGCAAGTTTCCATGCTACTACGAGGCCCATTGTCACTGCGATTACAATACCACACGCTGTTTGAAGTAGTAGGGAGATTCTATCTGCAACTAGGGTTTTAACAAGAGATGACTCATCACTTAGCCGAGAGCACAGTGAAGCACTTGAGTTAGTGTCTTCATCAAACCATGCTGCCTCAAAGGTTAAGATCTTTTCAAGTACTTGGACTCGGATGCGCCTAACTAGTTGCTCCCCCATATAGGCAAAATTGTAGTGTTGCAATAGATTTACAGCTATGGATACGGCAGACAATGAACAAAAGATCATTGCATACCGGCTGATAATTGCATTCATCTCATTGCGGTCCTGAACGAAGAATGCAGCAATCATACCTCCGATGGTCAGAGCATAGATGGGCTGCAAGGAACCGTATACCAATGCAGACATGCTGCCTATGACCGCTTGTTTCCATTCTGGTGCATTCATTGCAAGGAGCCTGGAGAAAGACGGTGCAGGGGGGGAAACAAATGACTCGCTTTCCTTTGAAACACCTGGCGTAAGTGGCATGGGACTTGCTCTGGACATGCTGAGACGACTGGCACTGGTCCTTGCTGTGGAGGAGGCCCTAAATTGGTCACTCTCTTGATCAATGTAGCTCACCATCTTCTGCAATTTCACAAGTCGTGAATATGGGCCCCCCTTGTTAATCAGTTCATCATGTGTGCCAATTTCAGCTATGGTACCGCCATCAACTACTGCAATCTGATCGGCATTCTTCACGGTGGAAAGCTTGTGAGCTACGACCTGATTAGTAATATTGTATAATGAGTGCTATAGTGCCAAATCATTTGAGAAATACTACGCTTATAGCATTCTAAAGTAAGAATAGCTGAGGCAATGGCAGTATACCAGTGTTGTTCTTCCCATAGACGCTTGATCAAGTGCATGCTGCACCAGCTTCTCTGATTCTGAGTCGAGTGCGCTTGTGGCTTCATCGAGCAAAAGTATAGCTGGGTTCTTGATGACCGCCCTTGCAATGGCAATGCGCTGCTTCTGGCCACCTGATAGCAATGCTCCACGCTCACCAATCTACAAGGACAGTAAAAGCACCAATAAGGCAAAGGAGACAGGGAATTAATGCACTTGAATGCTTGTTTTCTTATGATGAACAAACATACCTTAGTCTCATATCCCTCTGGAAGCCCCCTTATAAAGTTGTGAGCATTTGCTGTCATGGCTGCAGCATAGAGTTCATCCATGGTTGCATCAGGTTTCCCAAATAAGATGTTCTCTTTTATGGACGTTCCGAACAGTGCATGATCTTGGCTGACAAGTCCCATCTTGCTCCTGATTGACTTGAGTTTTAGTTTCTTAATGTCGATACCGTCGATCTTGACAGTTCCTTCACTGGAATCATAAAAGCGCTGCACCAACGCTATCGCGGTAGACTTGCCGCTGCCACTAGACCCAACCAAAGCAATTGTTTCGCCTGCAGGAATCTTGAGGTTGAAGTCTTTGAGGATTGTCATATTAGGCCTCGACGGGTACACAAAGCGGACTGATTCAAACTCAAGCTCGCCATGGACTTGATCTAAAACAAGCCCCTCTGGGTCATCATCGTTAATCTGTGGCACACGGTTTATTCGTTCGAGAATTCTCGTGGCAGCAACGGAAGCCTCGATGAAATGTTTCAGCTCCGGGAGTGCCATTCCAAGGGCTCTGCAACATTTGAGGTTATTTATAGTTAAGCTTGTATTTTACGTAATCAAATGTAAGTCAGTAGTAAGGGAGGGAGGAAGGGGCATGATGAACATACAGGCCACCCATAACAAAGGAGATTCCTGCAGCGTATATCCTTCCTCCGCTTTCATGGTGGAACATCACCAATCTGCTGCCATACCAGGCGAGGAAGGCCCAAATGGCGAAGGCAAGGCCAGTGAACCCGACAGCGAGACCTTTAGCAATGCCTTGTTTGATCCCCAGGTTGATGGTCTTGTCAAGGATTGCTGTATACCTTTGGATTATCCCTTTCTCTGCAGTGAAGGAGTAAACGGTCTTGATCGAGCTGAGTGCTTGCTCGACCAGGGAGTTTGCCTTGGCGTACTCGCGGCGCGATGCGCTGGAGAGATACAGAAGGTACTTGCCGTAGATGAGCCCAGGGATGATGAGGAGCAGGACTAGAGGGTAAGAAACCAGGGCCAGCCTCCAGGAGAAATAGGTGGAGAAGGCCAGTCCAGAGACGAAGACTGTAGAGTGCACCAGAAATAGAGGAACCTGTTCAAGATCAAAGAATCAAGAAAATCATTCAGTACTGCTGCTATTTCTTCTTGCATTCCAAGGTTGGTTATTATTGCCCATTTTGTCTAAATTATTCTTTTATCGAGTCCAGAACTCCAGATAAACTAATTAACCCGAGTATCAACATCCATACTGAGCTCCTCATGTGCTCCCATATTTCCGCTATCGGTCTACCTTTAGGGTGTCCGTGTTTTTTTAGTTGTAATTTCCTATGGCATAGCTTGACAGATAAAACATCCTCTGTCGGTCTACCTTGGAATAGATTCCACAACAAAATGGTTTGGCACCATTAAGTACTGTATTCAAACTCTTTGATTCACTACAGATTCAGTGACGATTAGCGAAGCAGGGTAGGTATGCCACCATCACTCACAAAGGAACGTTTCTCCTGCCCTTGGTTCGTCTTAAACAAAGCACCGCTAGTTAGTATTGTACTAATAATTGATCTAAAAAAGTATTGTACTAATTGAGCTCAGATCAATCAAGAAGCAAGAAGTTTCCGACCTCCGAGGTGGATCTATGGTCCGAACAATATAAAATGAGGCGTCACCAGTGAAGACTGAAGACTAGTACTAGCTCCTAGTACCATTAAGGTAGCTGGAAAGCAAATTAAGCAAGAGAAGAAGGGGTTTGACTGGTTTGGTGTGTAGTAGTAGTGTAGTACCTTCTCGCTGAGGACCTCCTGGATGAGTGATGCGTCCTTGGAGATGCTGTTGATGATCTCCGAGGTGGTGGCCTCCTGCGAGTCGAAGAAGGCTACCTCCTGCCTCAGGATGGCCTGCAGGTACAGGTGCCTGATCCGGAGCACCTGCCTCTCGCTCGTCCGGCTCCAGCAATACCCTTCTGCGTAGGGCGTCCACACGTACAAGTTTGTAAGGATACTCGCTGGGGAGGCTAATATAAATCTGTGTATGTATGTTCGCTGCAGCAAAGTCGAAGGTTACCCATGGAAGCCACCACCAGGATGGCGAACGCCAAGTAGACGAAGTTCAGGCACGACTGCACGAAGCAACAACTGCAGTGTCAGTGCAACCGGCACCCCGAAATGATAAAATGTGCACAAATGAACTACAAACAAAACCTTGTGCTTTTTTTCGGACGAAAAGTGCTATTCGATTTGGAATTAGGCATGATTGGAATGAGACAATTCTCATCTGTTCCTGAACTGATCATAGTGAACCTCTTACAAAGTTCATAGTGATCCAACACTAGGTAAATAACCTACCTTCTCGATGTCATGCATGAAGTCCACGCTGCCGGCACGGCCCTGCTGCTGGGCGTGGCCGCGCCCGAGCGAGTTCATCACGTCGCTCGCGAAGATGAGCAGGAGGTTGGTGGAGCACCCGTCGCCGATGGCGCCCAGCGTGCCCAGGACCATGAGCAGGACGTCCACCCGGTCCGCGAACTTAAACAGGCCCCGGATGCTTCGCCGCTCGCCGCCGCCGGTGCTCGCCGTGGCGCTGCTCATCTTTACTTGTGGGCTGCCCGGGTGTATCACAAGAGTGGTAGGGAGCAGCAGTGCAGTGGACTACCCCAGCATCGGTCGCTTTGTTGTGTTTGCTGCAATGGACTTGGCACTGGGGCTTTATATAGCACAGGAACACGAGCGCGTCTGTTCAGGGGTCCTTCCTGACTTTGGCTTTGAAAAAGTTGGTCGGTTAGAGCGTCCTCAGTTGCAGAAGAAAAAAGAATGATATGATACATAAAGAAATAAAATGCAATACACTATACCAAGATCATATCATGAGCCACATGAATTCAGTGTATTGCTGGTCTTTTTTCCCCTGTACATCAGATCATGTAATTCATGCTCTGCCAGACAGAAACTACAAGTATGCCATTGCCTCGCCGATGGAGTGGTTGCGTGCTTAATTTTTTAAATTTTCTTTAAGAAAGGTTAAAACCTTCGCCTCGATTCATTAATTAAGGGAGAGTTTTACAAGTGAGAAATCTGGTGAAACCGGAAAATAAAGGTTACTGCATGGACGGAGCAAGGACAATAATTTGGAGGGGGCCAATTGAACATTAGGTTAGTTGGAGGGGGACGCATAGACAATTTTGGTAAATTTGGGACCAATCTGCATACTTCAGAAAACAATCTTGCGTAGGGAGGGCCATAGCCCCAGCTCGCCCCCCTATATAGCTCCGTCCCTAGCTTACTGTATCAACAAGATGCTACCCAAGTGTTTGGCGTCGACGCAACCTAGTTGGACGGTTCATCCTTAATACGGGAGACAATGATCAAAAGGTAGAATCGAGATATTTCGGGAAACTCTTGCGTTGCGCTCACTTCATAACTCTTAGGTCACTACCAGCATAATAAGGGAGGCATATTGAAGGATGTTGTGCGTTAAATATTACAACCATAGTGTTTTTACTTTTTATTTAGAAAAGAGAACCCCGTCCCCTATATCGATTTATTACGAAGTTTTATGTGATGTTTTGTAGTTATACTTGTTTTAATATGATTTACCTTTTATTAACGTAACCTTTTTTGCCAATTGCGCCCTAGTGCAGCGTAGGGTTTGGTCTTTGATAAAGCATCCAAGTTGCAATAATTGCTATCTTAGTCAAGTGAAATTGCTTTTTGGAGGTATAAAGTAAACAGGACAAAAGACATGTCGTTTCAATCCTACAATACCAACATATGCGGTGGTATTAATACCGTGCCAGACTTAAATACTACTATCGATTAGGAGGTTGTCCACCACAAGATTATATGTCACGTAGTATAATTGGGAAAAGCATGTGTGTCTATATAAAGTATGCATGATAACACTTTTCAACAAAAAGGTTAGGGTCGTTACATCGATTGGTTCAAAATACTAAATAGCACTAAAGGATATACAATTTTTTTTGTACCGTGTCGCCGTCCATGGTAGAGACCAAACAATTCCTCCCTCCATTTAAAACATATTAGTATTTGCTTCCTTAAGTCACTATTTTGACCAAGATTTACTCCATCAATGTGTAGACAATGTGATTCAAGATCACTATCATAAGTAGATACTTCGATTCTATAAAAATATAAATACTTTTAAGTAGGAAATAATTTAGTACACTAATTTCATGTCACATAAACTATATATTGACAAAGTAATTCTTTATTAAAGCATTGTCTTTACTGAACAAATACATATTTTTAGAATAGAGTGTTGTAAAAATGCATAAACAATCGTGAATGTGTATATTATTATCTCTGCATACTTCTTCTCCCTACATGTGGATCAGGCCATCCATCTATGTACACCATAAGCTTGCATTTTCAAAAAACGGTAAAACTTGACACAATGTCGCAAGCTTACGATAAAATGAAGCAATTCCAACTAGCAGTCTTCTTGTAGGGGATGAAAAGGCAGTGTCGAAGTCTGCGAGCAAAATCCTCAGTTCCCAACTTAAAAGAAATGAAATGTGCATCATAACAATGGAACACAAATTCTATTCAAGAGGAGTCGAATATATAGAATCCAGCTGGTGAAATGTGCTAGGATTGGTCTTACAATAAAACGCCTTAGCAGTATAATTATATGAATAAAATCACTAGGGGAATCCATTTGGTGAGATTGTGCTGATTTATCTTTAAAAATGTAAGCCATGCTTGATTCCTAATCACAACCTATTAATTGCTGTTTGGTTAACACATTTCGTGAGTTGCGTTTGCAATGCAACAGTGTTACACGAGTGCACAACTATAAGATGATGAGCTCATCATTTCCAAATTGCAATGCAATGATGCCGCTGGTCGAGTAAACGTACTAATCACGAAAGGCTGTCCAGTAAATGCTCTCGCAAAACCTTAATGAAAGCGCTTTAAGTTTACCGGATAATACTTACTTAAACATGACTGCTTCTTTACCCAACCCACTAATCCATTTTCCGGTTGCACGTTGCTGCAAGTTTCAACACATGATGTACATCGAAAGCAACTAGCTAGTAGCTCTTGTTTTGTTCTTTAGCTAGGACAAGCCAGATAGAAAATTATCGGTGCCAGACAGGTCAGTGATACTACTACTAAATTGATCCATTAAAGGTTAATTTCATACCTTTTGCACGCCCTAATTAAGCTCTAGGGCCTGAATAGCGCATGGCGGTCAATTTGAGTAGAGTAGTGTTCCCTTTTGTGTATTTTACTGTTCTTGTTGCTTCACGTTTGACGCGTCGGCAAATACGAAAGCATGCAGGCCATTACCATGTCACATTTTAATATCAGTAATAGAACAGATTTGCAGCCACTGCTCCCAAAATAGAAGGTTTGCAGGAGGGCGTCAATTTAGCTCCTGGATCCATGGAGCCTGGTATTTTAGAACTTTTTTTAGAGGTTTTGTAAACTTCTACCACTGTATTTGCTATGTGGATATATATATTTATATGATCTACGTGTCCGTAAAGTTTTGCTGAAAATATGTTGCATTTTGGAATGAACAAAAATGACAAATTCGTGGCCCTAGAAAGATTTTTTTATCTTTCATGTTTGTCTTTTTATGTAGATCACCGATGATAAAATATTTTGAAGAAACTTGTGTCGTATATACCATATATGTACATGTACCATATGAATTTTTTCAGATTGTTTTGATATTTCAAAATACTGTTTTTAATTTTTTTAAATAAATATTGATACGTCCATTTTACATCACTATTATCTATCATAATTCAATCTTATTTAATTATATATTTCACATTATAACTCCATTCCAATTCCTTTCTCCATTTAATTTGCATGATTCACACCGAGAGTGAAATTTCCTGACATCTGGAAAACACGAGCAAGAATACCTCAGAGGAGAAGCCTATTTTCTGGATCTCAGTGAATATCAGAAAAATCACGAAAATAACTTACGAAAAATGAGTCAGAAGATGGGTCGGAGGGGAGCCACCAGGTCATAAGCGGCAGGAGCTCGCGACCACCCTGGCCACTAGGTTGGCCCGTGTATGAGCTCTGGAGCTCGCCTTCCGACACTCTTTGGACTACATATTTTCCCTGGCCTAAAAGTTCGGGGGAATTATAGTTAATGTTTCCGCCACCATCTAGGAGGTGGAATAGAGTGGAGAACTTTCGAACTCTGGCAGACTTATCCTGCCGGGGGAATTTTCCCTCGGGAGGGGGAAATCGAAGCAGTCGCCATCATCAACACTCCTTGCATCACCGAGTTCATCATCTCCATCAAAATCTCCACAACACTATCTTTACTGCCATATCCACTTCATCCATTGTTCAATCTATGAACTATAACTTAGTATCTATTACCGAGACTACTTTTCGTGTTGATTACCTCTTGCAGTTGATACTTAAAAGTTTTATTGGTGGAAGGTTGTTATGTTCCGATTGTTATTTATATATTCAGACCTAATGATCATGATCTATATCATGTATTGTGAGTAGTTCATTAAAATTCCTAAGGACATGGGAGAAACCTTGTTGCTAGTAATCATGTGAAGTTGAGTAAAGTTCAATGTTTTGATATTATGCTGTGTTGTTATGTGAACGTCAACTACATGACACTTCACCTTTATTGGCGTTGGGAAATACATTGTGTATTTAGTTTTTTATGATGGGTTGTTGTAGTGATAGAATACCAAACCCTAGTTTATTAACTATTGCACAAGGGGTTGTTTGGATAACAAAGTTTAATGTGATGGTTAGATAATATCTTAATTACCACTCCTGTATTTGTGGATTGCTTGCATGGAGGGTTTAATCATAATTATATTTCTTGTACAAGTAAGGGAAGTACATTAGCACAGGTTCACCCATACAACACTTACCAAAATAATGAAAGCTAATATCAATGGAACTTGGTGAAAGTAACTTGGCAATATTCCCGTGTGTCCTCAAGAGCGTTTTAATCTCTATAAGAAACACACCAGGCTTGTCCTTAGCACAATTAAGGATTGTGCCACTTGCTGCAGCATTACAGTTTTGGTACTATCTTTTCATTAAGTTATCTTTACTATCGCACAATTTATAAAATCATCCTGCAGTATTAGAGTGAAATCTTGCTAAAATCCATCAATTAATTCTTTTATGCTCCTCGTTGGGTTCGACACACTTACTTATCGAAAGGATTACGATAGACCGCCCATATATGTGGGTCAACAAGACTCCTTTTCTGGCGCCATTGCCTGAGAGTTTCACGCTATTGGTAAGTGAAATTGGTAAGGAAAACTTTTATTGTATGTGATGTTTTAGTTTTTGTTTGTTCTTTTACTTTATATAATACCAAATCCTACTATTGGTGATTTTTTCTGGAGCGAATCCACACCACCCAAGTGGTGTGGAAGGAACCTCCACCTAATGAAAGTGTTCCTTTCATGATACTATTGCATTCTTGAACAAGTTGCTTCTAATCGCTCTGTAGTGGATGGAACTGTCCATATATCCAGGCTCACACTTGGTTAATCTTAGAATTGTGTGAACCTTTTAAACTTTCAGGTATATCAAGGAAGGAAGTTAAGAATAAATTGCCCGTTTATCTCTGAAAGGAAATAATGTGGAATTATTTAGGCTATTGAATAATTAATATGCATTAGAATGGAAGCATTTAAATCTTTTTTTCTCTCCCTACTTCATGAAATTCATTAGAACATAACTTTTTTTCCTCATGATGGAGACAGTATTTCTCAAACATGGGGTAAAATTATTAGTGCTTAACTACCACAATCATGAGCTTTAGAAAGAGATAATTGTTAATAATGTCTATGCAAGACTTTCTTGCCATGATAAAGAACGAAATGACTGATGCTTATATGGGTTCTTTTACAAACAAGAAAGTTAATCAAATGGGATCTTATTGAAAGGATTCAACTTAATTCTGAAAATTGGGAGGTCGACAAAGGTAAAGAGTCAGGTATAAACTTCAAGTATGACTGGGTTAACTTTGTTTTGTTGAAGCTGATGATTTTAATGAGCTTAGTGCTAAGTTTGGACTTGAATCTTAGATACTTGTTAATTTTTGTAAATCTTATTCTTTTTATGTTAGTGTATATAAAGAAAAGTGGGTTAAGTATCATGAGCCATTTAAAGTAACTTGTATGAAAAAGATAATTGCTAATAAGAAATTGCAAGCTCATTTTGTTAATCATGTGCATGTTGCCTTTAGCTTATATTGAGAAACCACCTCCTTTTTCCTTTTAGGATTAAGGAACAATATATAGTAACAAATGTGGTTAATAGTACTAACCTTAAAACTCCTACAAGTGATCAAATTTAAGTGTAACATCAAACAACTATGGTTAAAGATCTTATAACTGAAAACATTAAAAAGGACATGTTATTTAGTTTTGCGAAGCAACTTCCAATATTGTCCTACCTGCTAAATCTACTAAAACTATTGGCAAACATGGTTTTCTGTTAAGATTGGTGATCATTATTATTATGGTGTATATGTGATATGGGTGCTAGTATAAGTGCAATTCCCGTTTATTTTGTATAGAATTTATGCATGATATTTTACTTTATGAGTTAAGATATTGATTTGACTATTAAGTTGGTAGATAGGTCTAGTATTTCACTTGTAGTAATTGTTAGATATGTTAAACTTCTTTTTGGCAAGTTTAATTATCTTACTGATTTTGTAATACTTGTAGTTCAACAATATTTGGACTATAATACTTTTTAGATATTTCTTAAATACTTGTGGAACTACTTTTGATTGTCAAAGAGAAAAAGTTTATGTTAATTTTGGAGGAGAACCGAATGAATTTAATTTATCTAAATTTACTAAACAACATCATGATAAATATTTACCTCATGAAGATGTTACTGAAAAAATTGTTGCTATAGCTATACCTCCTAGTGATCCTTTGGAACAATATTTATTGGAGCATAAAAATCAAACTAACATGCATGAAAGAAAAAAATATGATGTTTTATTTAGGCAAGTGCCTATTTTTAAACATAAACTGCCAATTGAAACATTGGGAAAACCCACGCCTCCTAAAGGTGATCATGCGTTTGAACTTAAACCTCTTCCTGATATGTTGAAATATTATCTGGATGAAAGAAAATATATTCTGTTATTATCAATTATAACCTTTCAATGGACCAGAAAAAAGGTTATTAACGGTTCCCATGAGTTAGTGTGATGCTATTGGATACACTTTGGATGATCTCAAAGGTATTTGCCCACTGTGTGTATTCAGAAAATTCATATGAAGAGAGATACTAAGCCTATTGTGGATAACCAACGTCGTTTAAATCCCAAGATGGAGGAGGTGGTAATAAATGAGATACATACTTAAACTTCTTGAAGCACTCATAATTTATCCTATATCAAGTAGTAGATGGGTGAGTCTTGTTCATTGTGTTCCGAAGAAGGGAGCTATCAAAGTTGTTTCTGATGATAAAAATGAACATACCACTCAAAAAACTATTGTTGGTTACAAGATGTGCATTGGTTATAGAAAGTTAAATAAAGATATTCGGAAAGATCATTTATCCTTTTCCTTTTATTGATCAAATGTTGAAAAGATTATCTAAATTCACATTTTTGCTATCTTGACCGTTATTATGATTTCTCTCAAATACATGTTCATCCTGATGATAAAGAGAAAACTAATTTTACTTTCCCTTATGAAACATATGGTTATAGACGTATGTCTTTTGGTTTATGTAATGCACTTGCTACTTTACAGAGATGTAGGATTGCTAACGTTGCTGATTTTTGCGAGCAAATTAATTGTTGAAATCTTCATGGATGATTTTTCCGTCTATGAAATTTATTTTGATGATTGTCTTCACAAACTTAATAAAGTTCTGCAAAGATGTCATACAACTCACCTTGTCTTGAATTGGGAGAAGTGTCACTTTATGGTAAATGAAGGTATTGTCATTCTGCATAGAATTTCTAAAAGAGATATTTGAGTAGATACAGCTAAAGTGGAAGCTATGAAGAAAATGGCATTTCCAAGGGATATCAAAGGTATAAAGAGTTTTCTTAATCATGCTGGTTTTTATAAAAGATCCATTAAAAACTTTTCTAAATATTTTAGGCCTCTTACTAATCTGTTATAAAAACATGTTCCTTTTGTTTTTTATGATTATTGTATTAGGGCTTGTATATAGCGATTACAAGTTGCGTGTAATCTTGCCGGAGGTGTGTGTGGGGGGGGGGGGGGGGGGGGGGGGGGGGGGTGATGCGGGTAGGTCCCGATTTTCACGGATTTGTACGGAGGGAAGGATGAACACGAAGAACGCGTGAAGAACGAAGAACACAAAAGAGGCGAAATCAAACACGCAAGGGTAAATAGCAAGTAGCAACCCGGCAAGACTCGACTGGTAACAAATCCCCGAGGGCAGCCCCCAATCCTCCTCTCCCAAGCACACCTTACTCTTAGGATTGTTTGTCCAATTGGTCAATCCAACCAATCCAATCTAGCCACTCAAAGAGGGAAGATTAGCAAGTAATCGCAACTACAAGCGGAAGCCTTGGTATCCACGCAGGGATCTTCTCCTCAAGAGGAGGCCTTGGTTCATCTCCACATGTGGAGGTCTTGATTCATCTCCATAGGAGGAAAGAGACACTTGAGAAGGAGGAGCAAGGCTCTACTTAGTTCTCAATTCATAGTCTAACCCTAGATCTAGTCCAAGGAGTGCTATTTATAGTCTAGATCCAAAACGAGGCGAAAGGATAAGGTTACACGGGCCTGCTGCCCGAACTGCTCCCGCACTGGCGGTAGTACCGCTGGCTTAACCGGTGGTACCGCCGGTGCGGGCAGCCGTCGCTGCTTCCCACGCCCCCGGTACCAACTGGTACCGCGGCGGCGGTAGCTGCAGGTACCGGAAGAAGGCCCCGAAGCGCGGTTTCGGCGGTAGCTTGGGCGGTAGCACCGCCGGCGTGGGGGGCGCCCATCCCACGTCCCCGGTACCGGTCGGTACCGCTGCCGGTGCCGCTGGCGGTACCGCCGGCGTGGGGTGTGGCCGTGCTGACTGGGCCAGGGGCGGTAGTACCGCTTGACCCAGCGGTAGTACCGCCACCTGGGGTTTCTTCTCTTCCTTCTTCTCTTCCACGCGTACGCCTTGGATGAACTTGAGTCTTGGGCTTCCTTGGCATCTTCCCGGTTGTCCGTACTCGTCGTATCAAACCTAGCATAACAAAAGGGTAGATGCTCAAGTAGTATACCATCCAAAGGGACACGAAGTGGGTTCTCGTAGAGGAATGAGTTCACCTTTGAGTTCGATGACGACATGGGATGTGTTGAGGGTCTTGACATGGTGATGGTCGTGACCAGGGCTACATCATCTCCCCCCCCCTTTAAAAAGAGTCGTCCTCGACTCTTGCTCTTCATTATCATGCAAAGGAGGTAGATGTGTTGTCGAAGAATTTGAATTCACCATGCCTACAAACACTAAAGACCAAGCAAAACATGTGTGTGCAAGAAAGAGGAGCATATCAAAAATGACATGTCCTTTCTTTGTCATAGCACCGTTAGCACAACACAAGAATATGAAAATGTAGTGCAAGTGCAAGGTCAAAGTGCAAGCAATCCAATGCAACATCTTCAAAATGTGAGAACACAAAAACTCCATAAAAATATGAGGATGCCATCGAGGTATCTCATTTGGAATCATATGATCATTATTGCACACAAGGCATTGGAAAGAACAATTTGTCATCATCCTTGATGTAATAAGCGAAGAGTTTGGCAAAAACACACAATGAAGAATGTCCAAAATATCATTATGGGTGCAAACAAAGCACCTGAAAGAGCAAGTTTTCAAAATATTTGTTGCAACACCAAATTGGTAGAAACCAATAAACTCATGACAAGACATGCTCAAAATGTCATTATGGTTGCACACAAGCCAAGTAAAAGAACAATTGTTCATCATATTTGTGGCAACGCATAAATCATTCATATGAAAGATGGGAAAATTTGTCTTGCCATAGGAGAAACCAACATCACAAACATGTTTGCAAACAAACCAAATGCAAGATAAATTGGTCAACTTGTTTGATGCAAAACATGGGAAAGGTATTAGAGCCGGGTTCGTCCACGACTCAAGTGTATGCTCTCAAGAGCTCGCCTTGTCAACTCATGCTCAATGGCGGTTGACATTATTATGCGCTTACCGGCACACACAAGACACCATATGAAGAAATGATGTGCACGGTATATGAACACATCATCCATCATGACGCGTCTCTTCATTTGCACAACACCAACCATACCAAAATCAAATGGAAAATATGACATATGTGGATGGTCACTATGTAAAGTGAAGGATGGAACAAGGTCCATAAAAGAGAATGAAAAATCTCCAAAGGTGAGAAAGCTATGGGGGCAATCTCATAGGCCAATATATCAACATTATTGCAACCAAGCATTTAAAAGAACAATTGTTCAATATTTTGGATGCAACAATGGGAAAGTAGCGCAAACATCGATTGCAAAACATGGGTATGGCAAAGTCATCACAAATAGAAGAATCGACATGGTTATCATTGCGGAAAGCGTGAACATTGTTGTCAACAAACTTTGGAAAAGAGCAATTGTCATCATGTTTGAGTTGACAACGGGCGAGAATTGGAAACACTCATAACTAGGCATGTCTATGGAAAAATCATCACAAATAGGTGTTCCACATGATCAACATTGGAAGTATCACATGGGAATAAAAATGTATCATATGATGGGGCAAGGAAATCATCCATAGCATGCGAGCAATCAAAATTGGTCATGTCCACTAGCGGGATCATGGTCACATCAACACCCATACCTTTGTTGTCCTTCTCATGTGAAGTAGGTGTTGAAGTAGGGGCCTCTATGTGGCCGACTCGTTCATCTTGATGTAGGCATGTGGTGGCATCATCATCATCCATGAAACCTAGCACACGATGAGAGAACACACTAGAGGAAGATGGTAAGTTGTTAGAAAGCAAAGTGGCCTCACTTGCCCTATCAACTACCTCTCTCAACTCAAATGGTGTATCACTCATTCCCTCAAAGCGAAAACACTCAAACTCGCATATGGTGGAGGCACTCAACTCACTCTCGCTCGCACTCAAGTGGGCTAAGTGGCTCTCATTCTCACATGGGATTGGTGCTATCTCATCATTGAAGCACATGAGGGTAGGCTCGGTTTCCTCATCTCCACACGCCTCCAAGGTTGAAGGGCAACTCCCATGCTCAACCTTCTCGAGCTCATCGCCTCCAAAGATGCATGCCATAGTTTGGCCATCCTCATTCAACGCATCCACCAATGTGATAGCATTGCTCATGCTCGCCTCCGTGGTCGAAGGGAGAATCCCATTCTCGACCATCTTCTTGTCGCCCTCATCTCCATTTGGGCACTCCCACATCATGTGGCCATTGCCATCGCATATTGGACACGAGAGATTGGGACATTCTCGTGGACCATGGTCTTGGCCTTGGCAATTGTCGCATATGCGTTCTTCCTCATGCCATATGGGAGTCCAAGTGTCTCGGCGATCTCTAGGGTGAGGTGGTGGCGAAGGAGTGCGTTCATGGCGTCCACCATTTGAGCGATGAAGCTCTTGATGTTCATTCTTTTGGTACGCTCGAGGTGAGTGTTGATGTTCTTGTCGAGGTTCATGACGTCCATGACGATCGCGTTGTTGTGGTGGTGGTGATGGTAGGCGGTCATGATGTTCCCCATTTGGGCGTTGACGCTCTTGATGCGCGTTGGCATTGTTCACGCTAGGAGAACGTGGATGTTCCACATGAAGACGATGTGTTCATGACCGTCGCGCCTTGGGTTATCTTGAAGATCTTGATGTGGTTCACCTTGACGAGGACCATGACGCATATGCCTTGATTGTGACGACCTTGAAGTGTGCCTTGTGCGGCGCGAGCTTGGAGAAGAGCGATGTTGCACAAGGTTGTTGATAGCTTCGGTCACTCACTCCATAGACGCTTCTTGCGCATGCATGCGGTTGTTGAAGTTGGCTTCTATAGCTTGACGACGTCGTTCATAGTGGCATAAGCCATCACGAAGAAGGTGTCCAACACCAACGAACTCGTCAAGTGTAACATAGTCATGATCACCGCGAACTTCACCATGGATTTCATCGTCCGAGCTTGAGCTTCCGTTTGTACTTCCCCTAAACATTTTGTCAAGAACAAGTGAGATATGTGGTAAGAAAAACCAAGACAAACTATATCCCAAGTATAATGTGGCTTGAGAGGAGAGTATCAGGTTCTAACACCCAACACACACACTTATGAGGATAGGAAGGTATGAAGTGGCAAACGAAACAAACAAACCCGCCGACAAGTATATTGTCAAAGGTAGAGAAAATCCACAATGATCAAATTACCAAAGAAACTCCAACCACAAATGATGAAGAAACACACACAAAAGCGAATGATGGGGTTGGGCGAACAAATGGCGAGCACTCGAAGGTAGACGACCTAACGAAGACTACGTGCTCAAAGTCACCCAACACAAGAAGGACGCTAGCTCAATTGCTTTTTGTGGGCAACGGATTTGCACAAGAGTTAACACTCACACTCACTTTGGCGGTCTGAGCTTTGTCGCAACCTACAAGAGATGAAACTTGGCACCACTTGATTCTTTTCTTTTTTTTTCTTTTTTTTTTGATTTTTGCTTTTTGATGATGACTCCTTCTCTTTTGCTAGTGCCAAGCTCTCTAACGATACACACTCGCCAATACTTGAAGACAAACACTCAACACGTGCAATGCCTCGCAATATCACCGAGCTAGTCCAATAGGTCAAGTGCGCGAAAGGAAGAAGGGCTCACAACGGAATATGGTGGTGGGGGAATGTCGTTGGTGGCGTCGTCGCTTGGCGTTGAAGATGCGATGCTGCGGAAGCTTGTCGATGTCGTAGACGTAGGGCACACCAAGAAAGGACTCAAACCAAAGCGGAAATGCCAAAACGAACCGAGGAAAAAGAAAAATTTCTGCAAAAATTGGCCCTGGCGGTAGTACCACTTAACCCGGCGGTAGTACCGCTGCAGTCGAAACTGCTCGTGTTTGACTCGATTTTGGGGAATTTGGGGTCCAAAATTTCCTCGAATCCGTGGGAAATTGGCAAAATTAAGGCTAGGGAACGCAAACAAAGGTGGAGGGGGTCCTAAAGCAACAGATCCATGGACAAAAACTACCAAAAACGCAACGAATCGACAGATCGGCTCGAATCAAGGCAAGACTATTTTTGGTGGAAATTTTCGAATTTCTCAAAAACGAAGAAAAATTTGGTGGATTTTGGTGGAAACACAAAACAAATCCGTGTCAACCTAGAGCTCTGATACCATATGATGCGGGTAGGTCCCGATTTTCACGGATTTGTATGGAGCGAAGGATGAACACGAAGAACGCGAAGAACGAAGAACACAAAAGAGGGGAAATCAAACACACAAGGGTAAATAGCAAGTAGCAACCTGGCAAGACTCGACTGGTAACAAATCCCCGAGGGCAGCCCCCAATCCTCCTCTCCCAAGCACACCTTACTCTTAGGATTGTTTGTCCAATTGGTCAATCCAACCAATCCAATCTAGCCACTCAAAGAGGGAAGATTAGCAAGTAATCGCAACTACAAGCGGAAGCCTTGGTATCCACGCAGGGATCTTCTCCTCAAGAGGAGGCCTTGGTTCATCTCCACATGTGGAGGTCTTGATTCATCTCCATAGGAGGAAAGCGACACTTGAGAAGGAGGAGCAAGGCTCTACTTAGTTCTCAATTCATAGTCTAACCCTAGATCTAGTCCAAGGAGTGCTATTTATAGTCTAGATCCAAAACGAGGCGAAAGGATAAGGTTACACGGGCCTGCTGCCCGAACTGCTCCCGCACTGGCGGTAGTACCGCTGGCTTAACCGGTGGTACCGCCGGTGCGGGCAGCCGTCGCTGCTTCCCACGCCCCGGTACCAACTGGTACCGCGGCGGCGGTAGCTGGAGGTACCAGAAGAAGGCCCCGAAGCGCGGTTTCGGCGGTAGCTTGGGCGGTAGCACCGCCGGCGTGGGGGGCGCCCATCCCACGTCCCCGGTACCGGTCGGTACCGCTGCCGGTGCCGCTGGCGGTACCGCCGGCGTGGGGTGTGGCCGTGCTGACTGGGCCAGGGGCGGTAGTACCGCTTGACCCAGCGGTAGTACCGCCACCTGGGGTTTCTTCTCTTCCTTCTTCTCTTCCACGCGTACGCCTTGGATGAACTTGAGTCTTGGGCTTCCTTGGCATCTTCCCGGTTGTCCGTACTCGTCGTATCAAACCTAGCATAACAAAAGGGTAGATGCTCAAGTAGTATACCATCCAAAGGGACACGGAGTGGGTTCTCGTAGAGGAATGAGTTCACCTTTGAGTTCGATGACGACATGGGACGTGTTGAGGGTCTTGACATGGTGATGGTCGTGACCAGGGCTACATCAGGGGGGGGAGGTCCCATACCAGCTTTATATAGGCAGCTGGGCTAGGGTTTACAATTGTTTCAAATAGGTTCGATAATAGTCGCAATAAGAGCCAATTTACTTCTACTTGTTGTACAATCCAAATCTTGTATGCCGTGTAGCCGGAGTACTCCAACCGGACCCAACTTGCGGTGAGAGCCAGAACAGCCATGTGCTTGAGTAGGCATGGTCGAGGCAGACGGCCTAATATGGGCCGTGTGCTACCCGACCCTGCTAGGCCGTCTTCACGTTTTAAGCCTACCTATTGGGTATTCATTCGTCAATCCCCTACCACCTTTGGAGGCAAGGGCCGCCGGTGCCACGGCATGGCTGGGTTTGGGGCAGCGTTGAGGGCGTCAAGGGGGTCGACGGCGGCGGGCTAGTTTTTCTGAGTCGCGATGCGAGGTCTAGAGAATGCTTCGATTTGTCCAATGTCAATTATTGGGTTCGGTGACTTCGGTCTACCTGCTCAACGTAGGTGCGATCTCTCACCCTGATTTACTTAACGAGCTGAATGCCCGTCTTGATGGACTGAACTAATTAGCGGTCTTCTTCTTTCTAAGACTGAATCAGCTACTTCCTCTCGGGTACATGTTTTTATATATTAAATGCACACCTTACTGCACAAGAACCATACTCCATACGTGCCACAAACCAGAGTTCTTCTGTAGTGTAAAGTATACACGTTTATATTCTGATCAATAACAAATCCAAGGCATTTTGAGTTCATTGAGAGTCGTCCTCATCCCCTCGCTCCGCTCAGTGCCCGAGGGGCGTTTTTTGGATCTCGGCCGCCGAACCACCTCGCTCGCCGGTGGGACGTGGGTTCCCCTCCCTCCGTCGGCCGCTCCGGCGGCGGGAGGGTGGGGGAAGCCCGTCCCACGGCGTGTACATAGTGTAGGTCTTGGTAGCTCACCGGCCGGCGGCGCTCGGGAGGAGATGGTGCTGCAGGTCCGGGTTTTGGTGTCGGCGGTGTTCCCCTCTGGCGGCGGTGCTCCCTGGAGTTCCTCTGCCTCGCGGCCGACTTCCCCGAGCTCGAGGATTCGCGGATCCGTCGAGTTCGTCTCACCACGGCCAGGTTCGGGTCAGCGGCGGACCTGGAGTTTCAAGATCTGGAGGTGGCTGTGTTGGTTCTTCGCGGCAACGGCGGCGAGCTCTGGTGTAGGCTCTTCGGAGCCGACGATCGACGACTTCCCGTCTGCGTGTGGTGGCTCCTGGCGATCCAAGGTTGGGGAGTTTCGCAGCGGCGCGCCATCGACGGCATCTGCTTCGTCACCGACGCCGGGATCCAGTGGTATTTCTTGTAATTTTGCTTTCTTGCTGGATCTCTCTGTATGAGCGTGGAATCAGTGTAGCTTCTTCCTTCGCAAAAAAAAATCCAAGGCATTTTATCTTTAAAAAATGAACAAATGCGCCAGATCCATGCACATTGCTCATCTGATGTCTGTCCTGCTTTAGCACAGTGCTCATTCTTTGTGGGTCTGCTTATCAAACTGTGACAACTGAACCCTGTTATGTTTGACCGGTCCTGGTTGACAGTCTCTCATTTAAGGACATGCAAACCTGACGCGAAATTGTATCACGAACATCACACACGTCATTTCCCCTAAGACACTGCAAAGTCGTTATCTTTTAACTAATCTTTTCTTAAATGAATTCACCATCAACTACTGGAAATATGCGCCTTTTCCTCCTTTTCGGTATGATCAACTAGCAAGTTAGGTCTACGGGCCATAGGCTAATAATTTTGTTGGAAAGCGTTACTTCAAAAACTTGTGAAGAACTTATCCATTGTCTATTTGTTTCTTAAAAATGTTAGGATTCACTTTTTCCAAACAATAAGTATTTTGAAGGAAATGGTAGCTAGACATGGTTTCAAATGCCAGTTTCAAAATTATTTCAGACTCCACCGAAATCTCTGTAATTTCTAATATTTAGATTTGCTTTTGACCGAAATTTTCACTTGAAATTTATTAAATCCAACAAAAGCCTGAGGGATTTTGAAAACAGTTTGAATTTTATTTGAATCGTGTGTACACACAGAAATATTTGAACTAAAGAAAATATTTCGATACCTACTAAAATGACTGCATTTTCTGAAAGTTTGGTGATATTTTATTCAATGCGAGAACTACCTAGGATACCAATGGTACTTTAAGCAGCTCTTATATATTCAAGTGTTAAGTTCTATTGCTGAAACTTCTACTATGGTCTTAATTCTTCTCATCTGTTATTTATATATATTTAATGTCATTGTCATGGCTGTCATAGAACTGTAATCGCTGGGCCAGTTACTGATATAGTCCACCTCTTTTGATAGTTGCTTTTGCTTCTTCTGTCCTTTTTTCCTTTTGCATATTCTATATATTCTTGAAAAGGACTGCAAAGCTCTCCTAGTATATGCCTTTAGCTGCTTTAGAGGGCTCTTCCAAAAGAGACGAAGGGTAGAATGCTGTCAAATCAATATTCAATCATCACAGGATCGATCGGATGAAGTTTAAAATCCGGTGATCTGCAACTGCCAATGATCCGATCCTTTGAGATAAAGAAAGATGCTAGATCGTGGTTCACATGTTTCGACTACGGTTATTTGTCCTGCTGAAGTATCAGAATATTGTCCACATTTGCTTGCCCGCATAGCATTTTAGTCGAATTAGTGTGCATGAAACTTTAGGTAAGCACACTTGACGTGAGTATTACATAAAAGTTCTCACAAAAAAAGAGTATTACAGTTCCGCAGAAATACTAGAAACAGTGCAACACAACTCATTTCTCCTGATGAAATGGGGTTCTGTCCCATCTCAAAAGGAAAATAGTAAATAGTGTAAATCCTAAAGCACTGTGTTTCTAATATCATATCTGCTTTTTTATTATAAGACAGAAACATAACACTGATTGGAAGAGAAAAGAAGGTTGTGCAACAGAGAAATAACAAAACAGCTTTTGGTGGATGGGAGGATGATACGCTAGTACGTCTTGGTCTTGATTGTGATTAAGCATGAGTTGTCTTTCCTTATGGCCTAGCTTCACAATGAATTGTGCTCTTCTTTTCTTTGTTATGTTCATTACTACACCACAAGAAGCCCTTCATTTCAGACGTTCAGATACAACGTTACCATTGCGATACAGTAATAATCCCTTCAAGCAAACAAAAGAGAATCTCAACATCGAATTTAAAGAGCAGATATTGTACTTGTTATTGCACAATATACATATGATAAGGCTACAATAACCCCCGCAAAAAAAAGAGGCTACAGTAAACTATAACAAAAGTGATAAGAATCTAAAGTCTATCCGTTAGTGGCCATGCCAATTAGTCGTTGTTACGCTTTGTCAAACTACATTATGATGACTGGTGAAATCTGCTGGCCACTACGAGTACTTGTTGCTTCACAGCTTCAGGCAGAGATAGAGCTCAGAGATCTGATCACCAGTTTTTAGCCCATCTGGAAGGAAGAATCTATGCTTTGCTGCTGATGTAGGCTGGGTCCTCCATTAGTTTGTGTTGGCTTTGCTTGCACTAGTGGGGTACCAAACGGCAGAGTGTCAGCAAAATCGCCAATGAGGATCTTGCATTTGAGTCAAATCGGTGTGAGCCCGGATGTGTGCTTCCAATTTGTAAAGCGCCCGTATGCTCTCCCAGAACTATTTTTTTAACTGAATATGGAGAAGAACCCTAAAACCGTGGCTAATGAGCCTTTTCATATGTGTCCTTTGTATCAATATATAATAGTGGTTGCCTCCAAATGTCTATTTCAAAATTCTAAATAAGAGGCACCGGTTCAAACTAAGAGAAATGAAAGAGTTGTTCTTTCTAATCAAAAGGTGGTTTAGTTTTTGTGTGCATACAATTTTCTGGATCTAGATAAATTAATGATTTTGCATCGCATCCTTCGTATATGCGTGGGTGGGCACCGTGGGCACGTGTGCTTTTGAGATAACCAATCGTTTCGCTTTGCTGAATATTCCGTTTCCTTTTCTTGGTTCCATGTATTGGTATGTTGGTTCCTTTGTACTCTGAAAGTCTGCAAAAAGGAAAAGGTTCATCACCCTCCTTTCTCCCCTGACTTGGTAATCATCTTACGAGACCAAAGAGAAAGTACTCATCTGTACCTGGCCACTCATGTTTTGTCCTAGAAATCATGTCAAATCCTCTCCTAGATAAAAATGTCACAAATTAGTGTCCAGTTCAAATATTTGCACCATCTCATACTAACATAACATAAGAAGATTGAAGTTCCTGAGAAAAAGTCACTCAACGTTCTCCCATTTGGAGAGGAATTAATCTTCCCCTTGAAAAACAACTCGCAAGGTTTTTGTACTACTGTATTTTCCGCACGTTAATCGCATGGCGGGCCTATCTGAATGGGACTTGCATTACGTAGAGAATAAAGCAAGATAGGCTTATGAATAATGATGTACTACCTGTATAAGTCATGTTTCTTTTCCAACGAAGGCTACCAGAACCAGCAACAAGCAGCAGCGTGCCACATCAGAGATCCGCAGACAAGAACTCAAAAGCGACCAACAAGTGTATACAGGATTACTATATGCGAACCACCACGGCATTAACAGGGCCGTGCGTGGATAATCAAAGTGCTTGTGCTTTTTTGATGCATCGTGCAACAAAGCACAACGATTCAGTTGGAGAGAGAGAGAGAGAGCAATACGACGATCCTGGACGGAGAACGAGCTGTGCGTGCATGGATCTCCTGTTTTTCTTTAAGAAAGAAGGGACTCAATCGCAAGTGTCCAATCTGATGTCCAGGTTATCGGGGTGCTGAATCTGTATAGATGTTGCTTTGCCGTTTGGTGCAAGCATGCATCGTTTGAAATGCTCTAGAAAATTTGTTCTCGGAGATTGCGGTTCCAAATGGACATGCGGCAGTATCCTGGATTCCTGGATACAAGATACACCATTTTATACTTGGACTGGTCGTGCATATGTGCTGGCGGCATGGCCGCACCGCTGCGGTGCCGGGAGCTTAATTGGGAACGCAATTCTCCGGAACATTCCAGTTTGATCCTACCATACGAGCATCAGCAGATTATTCCAACATCAAAGCCACATCAATAGGAAATACATCTTTTAACTATAGTTTTACTAACCCCCTCCCATCCCGTCGTCTCCTCGGAGGCGACTCGAGGCCCTCACCCTAGCGCCCTCACCCCTCCCCTCCCTTTCCCCCGCCGAGGAAGGTGGTGGCCAGGCTGTCACTTGACTGTTCCATTCCTGGAGGTGGAGAGCTCAGGATCTGAGGTAGCGGCCTTGTGTGGAGAAGGTGGCGTCGACCTGGCGATAGGTGGCGGCCATTGGTGCCGCTGGTCGTGCTCCTCGGCTACGTGGCGACAAGATGGCAGTGGGCATGGGCGCAGTGCAAAGGTCGCCCCGTTAGGCCTCCGGCGCCATATATGAAGATACCAGGGGCAGAGCCAGCACATAAGAATTGGGCTCAGTTGAACCCAATAAAATTATGCTAATCCTTTTGTAATTGCTAATAATTTGATCGAAATTACTAACCCATCTATAGTTTACAGTGTTGTGAACCCAATGATTAAATTTTCTAGCTTCGCCACTGGAAGATACTGCCCCTCCCTATGCGTCTCGTCTCACCTCTGGCCCAGGATATGCTCTGGCGGTTGGTAGGTGTGGTCAGAGGCGGGGCTCTGGACCAGGGGGGAACCCCTGGCTGACGATGCTGCCAAGCGTCGTTCTTCTTCTTCAAGGCGGCTTGGAGGTGTACTTCCCCCCTCCCTGATCTGCCTGTCTCGGGTGAAAACCCAAAAACTTTGGTTTGGGTAGCGACATTGCTCCAGTGTCGTTCCCTCCATGGAGACGCTTCCTTGAGACCATGGGGTAGTTGGACGAGTTCGGCGGTGGATGGTAGGCAGCTGGTAGCGGTTGCTCTGTCTGAGGTGTTGCGGTGTTGTAGTTGGCCATGTGCTCGTGGTGCTCTTCTTCCCTAGAGGTGTCTGCTCGTCGGCGGGTCGACGGACTCGAGCTTGGGCGAGAGAGGAAGTGCTCCCGAGTCCCCTCACCGGTAGTAACGGCCTCCCGATGGTCGATCCGATTTGTGATTCTTGGTCCGGCTTGGTGTCACCAGCACAAATGGGGAAGCTCATAGAATTGCTAGAATGGCAACCACCCTAGTGTTAGGTCGCCATGTTTGCCTTATTGATTCTCCGGATCACCTTTGTATCTTCATTGACTTAAGCATTCAATAAAGCTTCTCATGTTCCTAAAAACTACTACACATATTCTCAAAAAAAAAAACTACTACACATTTTTTTTACCAGGCTAGTTATACGTAGCTCTTCCCACATGGGTTACTACACCTTCGATATGAGTGGCGAAGCTAGATGAGAACTCCTGGGGCGCGTAGCTCCTTGTGAATTTCTAATAGGGGTTGGCTGGGGTGGGGCAATTACCCATTTTATCCTATCTAAGCCAAGATTATACATACTAATTAAGCAAAATTAGGCTGGCTCCGCCATTGTTCCATATCATAAAATTGTATCTTGTAAATAATCCCTCAACACGAGTTAAAAAGAAAATCACTTAGGACTCACATTACTTAATTAGATCGATAAAATCCAGGTATTCAGTTCTCCGTCTGCCAAAAATAATTTATATCATGTAATAGGATATTTTACTAGTGATCTTATTTTGATAGGGTTTGGTTTCATAGTGTGGTTTCTCTTTTTACTTCCATCTCGGTTGATTTTGTGGGACGTTAAATCAACATCCAATTATTATGTTTTGAAAATGTTCAAAGAGATTTTTGGTTTCTTGAAGAAGGCAAAACAGTTGTACAAGAACACAAAACACAAATACTATGGAACTACTGAACTTATGAATGAAAATAACAATGTGAAAACACATACAACTACACATGAAAATGAAAAGTTGCACATATTTGAAATGCAACATTTTTCAGAGAATGCGCAACATAATTGATTAGTTTAAGTGAAAAAACATGCAAATACTATGGGACTAGCGAACACTTAGAAACAAATTTTATTCAAGAACATGTGGTTGCTCAATTTCTAAAACATGAGTTTGTTGTTGGTAAAAATATTTTTTATTGAAAAAAACCCAAGCCCCCGACCCCCGCGTCGTCCTCGTTTGGGCGACTCGGGGGACTAGGGTTTCGCCGCCGCCGGCCACCCCCTCTCCTCGCTCCCTCCCCCTCGCCGCTGTCACCGGCGGTCTCCGGCCTGCCCGCGGCGGCGACGAGGCCTCCTCGCCTCCTTCTCTCACGGTCTCTCGCTTCCCCACGTCGTCCTCTCGAGTTCTAGATCGCGGTGGCTCAGATATCCTCTATGTCGCTCGTGGCCGGCCTGTCTCCGGTGGGGCTGCTCTCCATGGTGTCGAGCTCAGCTGGATCGGACCAGGGGGTCGATCCTCAGCCTGGGACGACAGCTGACCTGTTCTTGGACGCGCTCCGTCCTCTGTCGGCACCACGGTGGGGATTGGGTCCCCGCGGTGGCATGGTTCTGGCGGCGCTCTTGCCTGCGGATCTGACCAAGGGGGTCGATCCATGGCCTGGGACGATGGTGCCCGAGCTGGATTTGGTTCTCGGGCCATGGCGCGTTGTGGTTGTTGTCAACTGGGAGGTTTGGTTTGTGGCTATGGCGTAGATGTTGGTGGTGCGCTGGTGCAGCTCGTCTCAGCTCTGGAGGCGGGTTTGGATGGCTTCTCTTGGATGCCGGAGCGGCGGCTCCGGATGGCGGACGCCCGGGTAGTTCTTCGGAAAGCCCCGTGGCGGCGGTGTTGGTCATGTTCGATGGTCGTGAGGGCGGCTCGAATATTGACGTTTGGAGTTCCTGGCAAGGTCCGACGAGGGCGTCGTTCCTTGCCCAGATAGCGATCTGGAGGCTCTGTTGCAGGCTTGTTGTCCCTTACCCTTCGTGGTGGGGGCTAGAGTGGGTGACCCTTGACGATGCGTAGGTGGGTGTTGGGCTGAGCGAAAGCTCAAGTCGTCGGTTGACGCCGATGTCGGCGACGCCCGTGGGCGCCGTTTTCCCTCTTGGGGGCAACGTTGTGGCTCCACCCCACCTCCCTCGTGCATGCTCCGGGTGAAAACCCTAGTCTTTTGACTAGACGGTGGTGGCGCTCCTGCGTCGTGACCTCCTTGGAGGCACCGTCTTGGAGCAGGGTATCCCGTCTTCAACATGGCTGTTTGAGTGCAAAGTTGGGGCCTTTTCACTGCCGACGATCTGAAGTGACGCTGTCTGGTTCCTGTGCTTTGGTGGAGGCACACCTCGCGGATACGGTGGTCCGTTCCCGCCCTTCTGGTGACTGGCTGTTTTACGCAAGGGTTTGGTGCTCGCCGATGCTGGTGTTGTCCGATCCCGCCCCCTGGTGGCTGGCCGTTTTACGCAAGGGTTTGGTGCTTCCGCTGTCGTTGGTGCGGTCTCCGCTTGGCGCTGGGGTACTCGACATCCTCTCCTTTGAGCTCGACGTCTTCTGGAGGCTTTGGTCTTTCGTCTCCTGCTTTCATCTTCGTTCTCAAGTTTTGTGCTATTTGTTGGGGTCTCTTCGCTGGTGGTCCTTCCCTGCCCCTCCGGGTGGCTGGCCGTTTTACGTAAGGGTTCGATGCTCGGCGTAGTGTAGCCCCTTTCTCATGTTTTAGCTTGATCTTGTTCTGCTGTGTAAGAGGTTCTCCGCAACACCATGTGTAACTGCCGTTGTAAAACTCTGAGCTTTGTTAATTCAAAGCTGGGCATTATTGCCTTTTATCTATATATAAAATAATCTTTATTAACCTGTTTGGGTTATAATAATCTCTAGCTCTTGTACCTGAAAACACATCAGGTCTAGAACCGAGGTATACAACAAATTGTCCCATCCATCCAAATAAATCTAGTTGTTTACAAAATTTATTGGACCCTTGCAAATTCAAACACACTAACTCCACCTAAATTTTCTTTTGCCACGTCTTTTACACTAACATTTTAATTCTTTAAGAGTTGATGGCTGTTTGCAAACGAAAAAGTCTTTCACCACGTAAACAAAAAAAAGCATGTGCAAAAGATAACTCTTGTTTCCATTTGTTTTCTATTGATTCAAATAGTAGTTGATCTTTGATATAACATAATTAAATAGTTACGTTTTGTGTACAGAGCAATATGTTTATATGGGAGCTCAAGATCATTTCTCATGAGCCTTACCACAAATATTACTATCAAAGACGCCTAATATATGTGGTTAGCATCTCTGATGATGTTAAAACTATATATTGCTTAATATTTTAGAAAGATAAAGTGCAACCGGATCGAGTTTGTCTTAAAAGAAACGCGCACACGTTCTTCAATTAAGCGATTTGTCAATCTTTACCAACAAAGCGGGGATAGCTCAGTTGGGAGAGCGTCAGACTGAAGATCTGAAGGTCGCGTGTTCGATCCACGCTCACCGCATTACTTTTTATATTTAGCGATCAGATAATTTTCCAGAGTACATGTAGTACTTCTTACGTTCACTGAAATTATTTCCGACCTGTTTTATTTTTCGTGTTATGAAAACCTATAGTTCGACCAATCGGTTATTTGGTATTGATTCGTATGCAGCTATGTCACTAATGGCGATAATGGTAAGGTTACCATCGTGTTTGTCATTTGTGTCTGGGTCTGCAGAAAGAAACAACGATGCAACTAACTAACTAGTAATTCCAAGTAAACACTACATCATCGTGTAGGTCAGAGCTCACAACTCGGACCTGTTTACATTGTTCATATCGCACAAACCTACAAGTGCATAGCTAACACCGTACGTTATCAGTTATCATGTTGCCAGCAGTAGCGACTACGGTGCCACTTTGATCAGCATCTGGTAGCAGTCGAGAAATACAATTCAGATTACGCTCCATCTGATGCTCCTTTTGTCCCCTA
Source organism: Poa pratensis (assembly GCA_947311845.1). Taxonomy (NCBI): domain Eukaryota; kingdom Viridiplantae; phylum Streptophyta; class Magnoliopsida; order Poales; family Poaceae; genus Poa; species Poa pratensis. The sequence continues at coordinate 21,537,590 of CAMZMU010000057.1, read as the reverse complement.
TTAAGAAATTACTAGACAATCGCACCCAAAGCATTGATTGAATGCTTCAGAGACGACGTTTCAATCAGAGCGGCACCAGCGTGCGAGTGGAACACCAAGATGCTCAGGCCTCGCCATTTGTCTTCCCCTGCACTCGTTTGTTCCCGTCGAATGATCTTACAGAGCCAGGCCACAAGGTGAGCGGTGTGGGTATACTGTACTGGAGCTGTCCTGCAAAATAACAACGAAAAGTAGCTAGGAGTAAAATCCATCGACATCAGAACTGACGAATTCGCCGGCCGATGTACGTAGCCGGCATTTTCTAAGCAGACCTTGTCGCCTCCGCGCTACTCCGCAAGTAAAGCCTGATGGATCGGCCAACATATACACGATCGACAGCACTCCCGCTTTAGTTAACCAGCCTATCGGTCGAAGGAGCGCGCGCGCGCGCATGCTAGGACGGCGCCATGGACATGCTAAGCCGGAGCCTGCAGAGCATGGGGAGCCCGGACGTGAGCGTCTACTTCTCGGCGGGTCGTCGCGGCACCGCAGCGGCGCCGAGAGCGATGACGAGGAGGCGCTGCGCTGGGCCGCGCTGGAGCGGCTGCCGTCGTTCGAGCGGCTGCGCACGGGCATCCTTCGGTCGGAGGCCCAGGCCGGGCGCCGGCGGGGCCCCGGCGAGGAGGTGGACGTGCGCATGCTGGAGCTCACGCAGCGGCAGGCGTTCGTGGAGAGCGTCTTCAAGGTCGCCGAGGAGGACAACGCGCGCTTCCTCAAGAAGCTCCGCGCGCGCATTGATCGGTACGTACGCGAGCTGTTTCATCGATCATCAAAATAGTAAAGCTAGACTGCGTAATAATGTGTTACGTGTGTTTTGGCAGCGCGGGCATCCAGATTCCGACGGCGGAGGTGAGGTTCAGGAACCTGAGCGTGGAGGCGGAGTGCCATGTCGGGAGCCGCATGCTGCCGACGCTCACGAACGCGGCGCTGGACGCCATCGACTCCATGCTGGGGCTCGTGGGGGTCAGCCTCGGCAAGACCAAGACACTCCACATTCTCAAGAACGTCTCGGGCGTCGTAAGGCCGTCCAGGATGACACTTCTGCTCGGTCCACCGTCTTCTGGCAAGACAACGCTTTTGCTGGCACTGGCCGGCAAGCTGGACCCTACACTAAGGGTGTGGATATTTCTCTCACTGTTTTCTTTTTCCACATAGTCCAGGGACTGTAAGCAAACACAGAGCTTTATTTCAGCACAATTCGAACTGTCTAACTCTGACAGTTGGTGGTCTTCTCTCGACTTGTAATTAGTACTAAAATTGTTCTGTGTGGGGGAAAAACAGGTGAGCGGGGATGTGACCTACAACGGGTACGGGCTGGACGAGTTCGTGCCGCAGAAGACGGCGGCGTACATCAGCCAGAACGACGTCCACGCCGGCGAGATGACCGTCAAGGAGACGCTCGACTTCTCCGCCAGGTGCCAGGGGGTAGGCCAGAGATACGGTGAGGCGTCGATTGTAGCATGACGATGTGTGCACTAGCAGTTTCTCGGATGCAAAAGACAAGGGCTGCTGTAATTAACGTGCGTGACGAACTGATACATGCTTCATGTGCAGAGTTACTCCAGGAACTGATGAAGAAGGAGAGGCAGCTGGGGATTTATCCCGATCCAGAGGTTGACCTGTTCATGAAGGTACGCGCGCGCCACTGTATTGATTCGTGATCTAGCATGTAGTAACAATTTCGTCAATCTACTGCTGATATCCGAAGCTTCTCTTGTGTTGATCGGCAGGCCACTTCAGTTGAAGGGGGCACCCTGCAGACAGATTACATTCTCCGGGTAAGTCTCCAAAGCAATTGGTGCCGACGGGTTAATTGTCGATCTAAAATAATTCGTATAATCCAGCAACAATATTAAGCGCAAAACTGTATATATGAATACGTCCACTCCAAACCAAATGATCTTAACTGTAATTATACTATCCAATTTGGTATCATACGCCCGTGAAATAACTAGTTCTAATCGACACTAATAGCCATACGATTTGACCGATTCGGGCAGGTATAAATGAGCGAGAATATTTTGATGAGACTACTATAAATCTGAGAAATAGCTATTTCTAAGTGGATTGAGAAGCACTTACTCTGATATTATCGCCCGTTTGTAATTAAATAGGTCATATTACAAACATGGACATGGTCTCATATAGTATGTATCTTTTTTTTGCGAAAAAGACCTGGCATTAAAAGAAACACCGAACAGTACAAAACAACAAAAACGAGAATTATAACGAAATTCTTGAGATGCGCTCTGTCTTCAACCTCCAGACCGTGTCGACGGCGCGCCACCGCTGCCGCTCCTCCCTGAGTCGTCTTGACGTTGTTGGCTGCGAACGGGAAGTCGCCGAACGTACGGGTCTAGAAGATCACATCCGTCCCGGAGCCGAAGAAGAAGGAAGAACCGCCGATGAAACTCTTTGACGATCCGGAGAACGCCACCGCCAGAACAAATCCCTGAGATCTTTGACCATGACGGAACCACATTGAACACAAACACTAGGAACCATAAACAAAATTAAGGATTTAAACGCGTAGATCCTTACCCTCACATACTACTTCATGGGACTACAAATGCCTAAAGAAGATGAGAGGGAACGATGGATCATCCGAAATATGGTAGACGAGCCTATAGTCTGAAATGTGGTGCCTAGGGGTATAAACTACTACCGACCCAAGCGATGTTGATACCGCTTCGCTCCTAGGTCAGCCGCCAGAGGCGATCGGGAGGCGATCAGCTTTTCCGCCCAATCTCCGTCGGCGTGCGTGCTGGTCCCCTCTCCCTCCGCCTGCTGCTCCGGCGGCGGGAGGGAGGGGGGATCCGGTTCCTCCGCTCTGTAGTTAGGGTTTGGTTTTGTAGGTCGTGGTGCGTTGTTGGGGTGGTGGGAGCGACGCCCAGACGAATAAATCTGCCTCAACTCTATTCCCACACCAGCGTTGTCCTTCATGGCGGCATCTCGGAGTTGGTGGCATCGTGTGCTCGCCGATCTTTCAGGTCGGTGGCTTTAGTGTTCTTGGATGGTGTCGGCGAGGCGGCGGCGGCGACTTCATCGGATGGGTCGTTCCTCTTGCTCTGTCCCCGTTGCTGCGACGTTGTCTCCGGCGCCATGGTGGAGCAGAGAGAATTTATCCAGGAGTACGTGCATATGGTTGTCTGCACTGGTGACAGCTGGAAGATGGGTACCTTGTGCTGTGTTCATGGTTGGAGGCTGACGGTTCTGGTTCCTTACTCCGACGTCGTCGTGCGGGGGTGCCAGTGCTGAAGTTCGATGGCGTGTCCGGGGTCGTGCTGCCCCGGTCTGATTCTTTCAACGGCAATGGTTTGTCCTATGCAAACTATTTTGGAGCTCCGAAAAGCTGATGATCAGCGATGGATCCGCGTCGAGCTCGGGTGAAGAGGTGATCTGTCTCTTTTTTCTTTGGTGGCTGATACGGTGGTGCCGAAGAAGAGGGATAGACGTTGGTTTGTAGGTTTATCCTATCTTTGCAGATCTGTAAGATCGGTGTATATGTACTTTGTATCTCGTCTTTTAATTATTAATGAGAATCGTATTACCTTGCAAAAAAAGACATGATTGGTTTAGCTAAAAAAAAAGATATGCTTGGTTGTCTAAAAATGTTTTTATACAGGCTTTGGACCAGACTGTATAGGGCTTGCCGAACCGGTCCTTTTTCGGCCTAGTGAAATGTACAGCCTTTTAGAGCACCGCTGGGCCTAAGCCCAACTACTTGCCTTCGCTGCACCGAAAATGGTCGGTGGAATAAAGTTCAAAAAAAAAATTGTCGGAGTAGAACGAGTTCTCACAACGCACAGTCGCGGACAAAATTTTCTAAAAAAAAAAAGTCGTGGACAAAAGGGTCGGAATAGAATAGGCAGGGAAGCTGCACGCAAGGCGTTCGCCCATTTGCCGCACCCGCGTAGAGACCAAGGGGGGCTCTGTTCTTGCTTTTCCCACTCCCTCCGGCGAGCCTCGATGCATTTGGCACTGCTTTCCGCGTCCCTAATGCCGCTGGTGCGTGCAGATCCTCGGGCTGGACATGTGCGCCGACGTCATGGTCGGCGACGACATGCGCACCGGCATCTCCGGCGGCCAGAAGAAGCGCCTCACCACAGGTACATCTTTGTTTCTGCGCCTCAATTTCAGCTGCACACTGCTCTTCTCCCCCATTGATTGACGACGCTGCATCGGTTGCAGGGAGATGCTGGTCGGCCCGACCAAGGTGCTCTTCATGGACGAGATATCCACCGGCCTGGACAGCTCCACCACCTTCCAGGTCGTCAGGTGCATCCAGCAGATCGTCCACCTGGGCGAGGCCACCGTGCTGGTCTCGCTGCTCCAGCCCGCGCCCGAGATCTTCGACCTCTTCGACGACGTCATGCTGCTCTCGGAGGGACAGGTCGTGTACCAGGGTCCCAGGGAGCACGTGCTCGAGTTCTTCGAGAGGTGTGGCTTCCGCTGCCCCGACAGGAAAGGCGCCGCTGATTTCCTGCAAGAGGTTCGTCCGTTCACAATTTTCATGTACTAGCTCATATGACACCTGGTTCTGACAAATGCAACTTTTCGTTTTCACAGGTTACATCAAAGAAAGATCAGGAGCAATACTGGATACGGAGTGACAAGCCGTATCGCTATGTATCGGTACCTGAATTTGTTGCAAAGTTCAAGAAATTCCACATGGGGAAGAGCCTAAAAAAGCAGCTCTCGGTTCCTTTCAACAGGACAAAAATCCACAAATCTGCTCTGGCTTTCTCCAAGCAGTCTGTTCCGACTTTGGAGCTTCTCAAGACTTCCTTCTCCAAGGAGTGGCTTCTCATGAAGAGAAACTCGTTTATCTACGTTTTCAAAATAGTTCAGGTACCTAGATCCAAGATGGCCTTACATTGCCTGATGTTTTCTCACCTACTATACAGGGCATTGTTCTAAACAATTGTCATCGTTTGGCCATCTTTTAACTTTTATCTCTTCAACGCAATCTTTTCCTTATGTTGTCGACAATAGATAGATTTTTAAATGGGCATGTGTTTCTTTGTCTTCCTTTCTTTTGAAGGGAATCATAGTTGCTCTAGTAGCATCAACGGTTTTCTTGCGGACACAGCTCCATCAAAATAACGAGGAAGATGGACAAGTCTACCTTGGGGCACTTATATTTGTCATGATATCTAACATGTTCAATGGTTTTGCCGAGGCGACCCTTACTCTCGCAAGGCTCCCTGTATTCTACAAACATAGGGATTTTATGTTCTACCGGCCATGGAGTTTTACACTTCCAAATGTTCTCCTGAAAGTCCCTATGTCCTTGTTTGAGTCCATAATTTGGGTTGTAATAACCTACTACCTCATAGGCTTTGCCCCTGAAGCTAGCAGGTACAGAATCTCGCTAGTTTGTATACAATATCGCATTCAATGTTTGCTTTCTGGCTTTAACAGTGCTCATCTTCCTACAGGTTCTTCAAACATCTGATCACAGTCTTCTTGATCCAGCAGGCAGCTGGTGGATTGTTCAGGGTTGTGGCCGGCTTATGCAGGACTGTTGTCATGACTAATACTGCAGGATCTCTTGCCCTTTTGATCATGTTTGTACTGGGAGGATTCATCCTACCAAGAGGTAATCATCCTTGTTTTCCATTCTTCCTTTTCAACACAAGCGACATTGTTGGGTCCGTCCAATGGTTATGCAAACTCCAGAAATTATTGATTGTTTCTGAACATGAATAACATGCAAGTGCTGGTAAGAGTGCCATTTAAACTTCTTACTGTCATCAATGACGATTCTTGAAAAGAATAATCAGAAATAGATCTCTTGAAATAGAATATATGTACCTATACCTAAAAAGACTTGAATCGGTTCTTTTACCTTTTCATAGTAGGCAGTTAGGCACTTTTAGCCTTGACGCAGCAGTCAAAATGAATCACGCTGATTTCAACTTTTTAAGTGCTACTTCAAATACAACCAATTCTCATTGCTACAGATGCAATTCCAAAATGGCTGATATGGGGTTATTGGTGTTCACCTATGACTTATGCATACATCGCTCTTGCCGCCAATGAGATGCATTCTCCAAGGTGGATGGACCAGTCTGTAAGTCAAGTCATGGTAATCTTCTACTGTGTTCTCATACAGGTCATTGTACTTGACAATATTTGTTCTATATCATTAGGTAGCTGATGGAAGGCCATTAGGAGTAGCAGTTCTAGAAAACTCAGGTGTCTTCAGCAACAATGAGTGGTACTGGATTGCAACAGGTGCCCTTGTAGGGTTCACCGTTCTGTTCAATGTTCTATTCACAATATCGCTGATGTACCTAAACCGTAAGTCATGACTTGAGAACTCCATCGTTTGCTTAGTCTGACAACTTTCGTGTATGTGGGTAAATCTATACCTCTTATAAAGCAAAACCCCACTAAGTGCATTTATTATTTTTCTATCTCAACATGCAAGCTATCCACATCATCCATGCTATTAGCCAATCAATTATCCATGTCATTTCCACTAATACTTATTAATATACACATCATACATTTCTCCAACCATCTAATAGTTCACATTAACAATATATAATACACACACAATTCATGTCTATGAAAATTTAGTATGTCGACTATGACCAATTGATTTTCGTATATTCATTTAATATGTCCTACATTTTATACCATTTTATTTAGACGATATAGTTTCTAAAGTGATACCCGCTGCAACGCTCGGGGTATCTTCTAGTAGATATTGACATTGAAGACACGACTTTGTTGTTTGATTTTGATAATTTATTCATCGTTTTGTATCTTGCATTAGCTGTTGGAAAACCACAAGCCATCTTACCTGAAGAAACTGATAAAAGCCGGGAATTTATCCGTGAGCAAAGAAGGGAGACACATATACCGCAGAGAACAACAGTTCCAACAATAGAATCAGCATCCCAAAACTCAATCATCACATGTAAGCTTGTTCTCCAAAAGAATCATATTCGCTCTTCTCCTTATGTTTGGAAAAAGACACGCTACTTATACTGGCTATCTCTAATGGTTTATTATTTTGTAGTGGATAAGGTGCTTGAACAATTACGTGGCCGTGCCCCAAATGCTTCTATGCCATACATGAATTCAGATGTCAGAAATGCTCCAGGAAAAGGGATGGTTCTTCCATTTGAACCTCTCTCCATGTCCTTCAACGAGATAAACTACTATGTTGATATGCCTGCGGTGTGTACACTTATCCTTGTATTCTTTTTCTTAAATTGCATTCCGTGTCATTGCTCATTTTTTTTATCTTTGACTATGAAGTTTCCTAATCATGCTACACTATGTATGTCATTGTAGTCTGGAAAACATTTTGTGTGCAACTTTTTTTTCGAAAAGGGGAAGCCCCATCCTCTGCATCGATAGATGTGCAGCCTTTTATTACTTTATCAAAATCATTTATTACAAAATATTACATCATGGGTCGCATAGGGTCGATACATGTATCAACCATCTAAAAAGCAAAGACAACATGAAATGACACTGCATCAACATGTTATCCTGAGATCAAAACGCTAGCTTCACTTGTATAAATCCCATGCAACCATATCCAGCCGGTTGCACCCAGTATCCAAAGCCTCGCGCTTCTCCATTTGTTGTAGGTAGGAACACGTACGGATCCAATGAGTAGCCATTGGTATAACCTGCATAGTGGATGATTTTGTTGTTAAAAATATAATCGTTCCGTACATTCCATATGGCCCAGAGTAAAGTGCAAACTCCAACTCGGGTTTGTACTTTATCTTTTTTAGGAACAGTCCTTAACCAATTCCCGAATAGATTCTTTATGCTTTTTGGGGGACTTATATTAAAGGCCATATAGACAATACGCCTATGTCTTCTAGGCATAGCCGGTCCCAAGCCCGGGTAAAGGAGGAGGGTTGTGATAGGCTTGGCGAGCCAACGTAAAAACTAGCCAGTCCCATGGATATGAAACCCATTTGGGCGAGAGTAGTACTAGGGTGGGTGACCTCCTGGGAAGTCCTCGTGAAAGGTTTCATATCTAAGGGTTGTGATAGGCTTGGCGAGCCAACGTAAAAACTAGCCAATCCTATGGGTATGAAACCCATTTGGGCGAGAGTAGTACCAGGATGGGTGACCTCCTGGGAAGTCCTCGTGAAAGGGTTTTATATCTAGCCTACCCCAACTTGTTTGGGACAAAAGGCTTTGTTAAGGATAGACAATACGCCAAACAATATTTGCTAGAGGGTTTGTACAAATAAATGTTGTATTGTTTCATCTTGATCACAAAAACAACATTTCTTACAGCCATTCTGACAAATTATCTTCGGTAAGAAGCACCTTAATAAACAAGAACCACATAAAAATCTTGATTTTTGCACTTTCATCTTCCACATATAATTGCGGAAAAATCTGGTATGATCCTCATAATATCTAAGTATAATGATTTTACCGTGAAAGATCCTGATGTAATTCAAGTAAACACATCCGACTGATTTGTAATCTCCACATCCATTAAACGATAGACCAAATGAAGCCATCTTGACCATCCGTTGCCGGTTGAAGCTCTCCTGAAACCTATGTTTGGGGAGGAGCCTGCGACGTAAGCGTAGCCACCGAAACTCGTTTTCGCTGACCTATGTTGTATAAGGATGGATATTGGTGAACGGGGTGTATCCACAAGGCAAATATCCTTGCAGAAAATAGTTACTTTCTCCGTTTCCAACAGCAAAGGAACCTCGATCGAAGAAGTCATCGTTGACTTTCATGAGACCCTTCCAGAAAGGAGAGTCGGATGATTTAGCCATTAGCTTTCACTTGGGATAGATATTTAGAGTGTAAGTATATAATTTTGATTAACTAATGCCAAACTCCATCTTCGGATGAAAGCTTAAAAAGCCATTTGCTTAATGAACATTTATTTTTAATCTCTAAAACCTCGACTCCAAGACCCCCTGATCTTTTGGCCTACAGATGATGTTCCATTTATTAAGTCTATACTTAGAAAAATCTTGATACAAAGAAATCTAGTCTTTTACTGTTTTACATACCACTTGGGGTACCTCAAAGAAACATAACATGAACATGGGCAGACTTGTTATAACTGAATTAATTAAGACCAGTAGATCCCCATAAGATAGCAGCTTGCCTGCCCAACTAGCGAGTTTCCTCTCAAACAGATCTTCAACAGGTTTCCACTCCCCATTTTTAGTTCAACTGAACTTGAAGTTCTGCATTATTCTACTCTCTTAGAACAAACATTCTTCAATGATTGCTTTTTATCAGCCAATGCATGATCTTAGGCTGTTTGTGGGGACTTGGTGGTGCAAATTACGTATTTGTTGTGACATCCATTAAGTATGCACTTGGCACTATGCAGGATACATATCTTCCCAAACTTGAGATGCTACGTGATTTATACTACCTGTAATCTCATTTGCGAGCTATTAATCTGTCAGGAGATGAAGACTCAAGGAGTCACAGCTGATAAGCTTCAGCTGCTGTCAGGGATATCTGGTGCTTTTCGCCCTGGTGTTCTTACTGCCCTTATGGGTGTGAGCGGAGCTGGAAAGACCACCCTCATGGATGTCTTATCTGGGAGGAAGACTGGTGGATATATTGAAGGGGAAGTTTATATATCCGGTTATCCTAAGAACCAGGCAACATTTGCAAGAATGTCAGGTTACTGCGAGCAAAATGACATCCACTCTCCCCAGATCACAGTCAGGGAGTCACTACTCTTCTCCGCTTTCCTGCGCCTACCTATGGAGGTCACTGACCGAGAAAAGAAGGTTAGTTCTTGTCTCTGCTTACAGCATCAATTTCCAACTGTTATCTATGTAGTGAGTTTTATGGTTACTATGGTACTCACTGTGATGTTTTCTGGGATAAAATCGTGAATGGAGATTATTTTTCAGAGAGGGGTGGAATGAAATTGATTAACTTTTTCAGATGGATTGACTTTGATTTTGGTCTGTAGGCATTTGTGGATGAAGTAATGGAACTGATTGAACTTAACGGTCTCAAGGACGCTATTGTGGGTCTCCCTGGTGTGAACGGGCTGTCGACTGAACAAAGAAAGAGGTTGACAATTGCTGTAGAGCTTGTGGCAAACCCCTCAATTATCTTCATGGACGAACCAACTTCAGGTCTTGATGCAAGAGCTGCTGCAATTGTTATGAGAACTGTTCGTAACACTGTCAATACTGGAAGAACTGTTGTCTGCACTATCCATCAGCCAAGCATTGACATATTTGAAGCTTTTGATGAGGTAATGCATCTTTTAGATACGTTCTTCTCGAATATTTCCTTTATACTTTGATACCTGATAATCTTCACGGGTTTCACCATGCAGCTGCTTTTACTGAAAAGAGGAGGTCAGGTCATATATTCTGGACCCCTGGGTAGAAACTCTCATAAAGTTGTTGAATTCTTTCAGGTCGGTGATCTGATATCCGTACTACTTCCCATTATTTACACAGCTTTCCGTTAACTGTTATGCTATGGTAGTACATTTTAACATATTCTATAACTATAAGGGTACCTTCATAATTGGAGTTCCCGTGTTTGAAGCTGCTTCATTTGAAGCCTATAGATCATGGCATAATATTATGTTCTATATATTACTGTATAAAATCAGGAAATTCCTGGAGTTCCAAAGATCGAAGAAAAGTGCAACCCAGCTACATGGATGCTAGATGTAAGCTCCGCGGCAGCAGAAATTCGATTGAAGATTGACTTTGCTGAAAATTACAGATCTTCGACAATGTGTCAGTAAGTGCACTGTGCCATCAAATTTGTCCTGTAAATGGATCGGGACGATTTTCAAAAGAAAAGAAAAACATCTAGCAGAAGTGCAGGAACTCTTCATGCGTTTATAACAATAATTTCCTTGTATGGATTAATATTTCAGGCGAAACAAAGCATTAGTCAAAGAGCTGAGCAAGCCACCTCCTGGTACCAGCGATCTTTATTTCCCTACTCAATACTCCCAGAGCTCCTTGAGTCAGTTCAGATTATGCCTCTGGAAGCAATGGTGGACTTACTGGAGAAGTCCTGATTACAACCTCGTCAGGATGTTCTTTGCAGTTTTTACGGCTTTATTGCTTGGGATTATATTTTGGAGGGTTGGTAAAAAGATGTATGTTCTATAATGCCAAGCTATTATTTGCATAATCATTGATTCTTATTGATTACTCGATCCTAAGTCATTTGTTATGTGGTGCAGGAATAGCTCAGCAGATCTTTTGGTCATTGTCGGATCAATGTATGCCGCTGTCATGTTTGTTGGTTGTGAGAATTGTATAACTGTTCAACCTGTTATTGCTGTGGAAAGGACAGTCTTTTACAGAGAGAAGGCAGCTGGAATGTACTCGGCTATACCCTATGCGCTAGCTCAGGTCAGTAAAGCAGTTCAATAGACTATGCATAACTATTTGATACCAATCCACCTAATATGTCTGTTCAGGTTGTCGTGGAGATACCATATGTGTTTGTTGAGGCTGTTCTTTATACTCTCATCGTCTACCCAATGATGTCTTTCCAGTGGACACTAGTAAAGTTCCTGTGGTTCTTCTATGTTTCATTCTTGACCTTCCTGTATTTCACTTACTACGGCATGATGACTGTCTCGATATCGCCAAATGGTCAAGTTGCTTCTATATTTGCTGCTGCTTTCTACGCCTTCTTCAATCTCTTCTCAGGGTTCTTCGTCGCACGATCGGTGAGCCACTTTTCTTTTCTGTTTACGAACAACTTTTTAAAGAATTCCAAAACACTCCTGCTGCTATCCGTGTATGTTAATCCAATTTGTACCTTGTTTTCTTTTTACATCAGAAAATCCCAAAATGGTGGATTTGGTACTATTGGCTTTGTCCGGTGGCATGGACAGTTTACGGGCTTGTTGTGTCACAGTACGGAGATGTGGAGGATATGATCAAGGTGCCTGGTCAACCGGATCAGCAGGTTGGACAATTCATCATGAGCTACTTCGGTTATGATCAGGACTTTATGGGCATCGTGGCAGCAGTGCTGGCTGGCTTCACTGTCTTCTTCGCTATTGTATATGCTTACTGCATCAAGACACTTAATTTCCAACAGAGATAGAAAGTAGTACGGAGTACTTCCTTGTAGTATATGCTAAAAATTTGTCATGTAGACTGCAATGTCTACTGCCTTGTAGTTTTGGTGTTTGTTTTCGCTGCCCATGGTTATGCTTCTTGCACGAATGAGTAGCTGAAGCACGCACTTATTGTCCAAGTCTTTGGCCCTGAAATTGTATTAAATGAAACCGTGCGAGAGTTAATCATTCAAGGCTACAATAACCTTTTGTGCTGCAGAATCTTCTGATGGGCAGTGCGATTCTTTGAGTTGTCTGTCATGGTTTAGTTGAAGTGAGTAGAGGTACCCTGTCCATTTCCTTACAATCACCAGCCCGTCTAGCTCAGTTAGTAGAGCGCAAGGCTCTTAACCTTGTGGTCGTGGGTTCGAGCCCCACGGTGGGCGACATTTTATTTTTCTGCTGGGAAAATAATTGAATCACAAAAAAAAAACAGTAAGAAATCTAGGAACAACCTACTTCCTCAGTTCCAAAATAGATGACTTTCATTTGTCTACATACGTATGTATGTACACACCATACATCCATATGTGGATATATGGAAGTCAAGTAATTTGGAACAGAGTGAGTACCTATTACTGTGTTGTTTTAAGAATTTGCCACTGTGAGCGAGTTACCTTTATGTGCTCTCCGAAAATAATTGAATCAGCCTTGTTTAAAATATATATGTGATTTTTTTCCTTTTGTAAGAAATCTACGGACAACTAACCTAGTACTATAACTGTTGAGATATTTGTGATTTAAAAATAATTCAATCATTTTCTTAGATGGAAACCTTAAATTCCTTATTTCAACACGGTGAACATGGCGGTCACCTCCAATGAAGAGGTTCGCCAGTTTGTGACTTGTGCCAGCACTGCAAGCATCATCTCGAGATGGCTCTCCACCTCTTATTCACATGTAGACTCCCCATCTGTGTGTGCACCGTAATCCTGTCTTGGGTTAGCCTCCGTGATGTTCCCTTGCATTCATGAGCTGCCATTAGCGGCGATATTGGCAAAGGTCTAAACTCTCTCATGATTCTAGTTTGCTGGCACTTATGGAATGAGAGGTTTGCAAGAGTTTTCAAGCACACTGAGACGGTGAGACCACTCTGGGAATCAACATCGCTAGCATCAAGGAGGAGGCGGCAACATGCTTGCGTGCCGGAGCTGATTAGCTGAGTAGTCTCGTGCCGGGAGAGCCGGAGAGTAGTCCCTTGAAAAATATCCAATGATACCACTCTTTAAAAATCAAATTTACAAGTGTAAGAATATCCGAAACAAGTTTGTGGGTGTACTGTTCACAAGATGTGTGTTTCCATTTTCTAAAAATTTCATAACCAAATTCGAAAGACATAGAGAGAAATAAAAAAGACATATTGCTAGTCTTTTTGTGACATTATTCATGTTGGATTTGTCTTTTTGTTCCTCTGCGAGTACTTCGAATTTGGTTCTGAAAATTTCAAATATTTGGAACACACATCTGGTGAACACGCAAAACTATGTTTCAGAATTTTTTGAAGCTTACAAATTTGAATTTTAAAGAGTGGTATCATGGTATCATGTGAGGTGTGGTATCACTTGATATTTTCCTGTACTCCCTTCTCAAGTTGTTATTGTTGTGTTTTTAACGTTGTCTCGCTTTGTTCTTTTATTGCCTACTGGCCTATTGTGCAAATTAATGAAAGGCAAAACTTTTGGCCGTGTCAAAAATAAATAAATAAAAACACACACATATGAATGGCCAAAAGAGCAAGGCACCATCTTCACGCATGACAAAACGTGCTTATTAGCACGCGCCATTGTTTTTGTGAAAGTTCGCATTAATTTGACAGATCACACTGGCCATGTATCCCGCATGTGCATATATACACAAACAATACTTAACGTACACATCTGTTGCCACGTCCAGTGCTCGAGAAATTCAAAGTAGCTCGGTTTCGTACAGGTCCCCACTTTGAAAAAGTCTACAGCACAAAGTGCCATATGCTTCTGATTCTCCCGCGCACTCCTCCAGTCGTGCCAGCTAGAAAGAAAATGTTGACAGTACACGCACGATTTATTATGGTTCACAAGTCATATGCAAAGCAACGCGTGCACCTAGCTAGCTAGGCACCCAGCGGGTGGTTGATCATAGTGGCGTTTTTTTCCTCTGTCTTTTTCTTTTTTTCGAAAAGGGGAGCCCAGACTCTGCATTAAAAAGATGCATACGGCTTTTATTTCATTTATTAAACAAAATCTGAAAAAAAATCTTACAACGAACGAACATACAAGCCGAAACAGCCAAAACAGTGAAACACCACAACTAGCACAAACGATGGAGCAAACGGGCCTTATGCCCCGATCACAGCCATCGCCGGCTCCCCGGTCAATTCCAGAGATAGCGCCTTGTGCACATGCTCCGTAAATCGCCTCAACCATCTTCCGCCAACCCAAGTCCAGCGTGTAGATAGAAGCGCAAACTCTCGCTAGGCCTGTCGTCGATGCCACCATTGCACTAGACTGCGCCTCCGCCCTGCGCACTTCTATCAACACGTGTCCGCCGCCGAGACCCCGCTGCACCACACCGCCGAGACCCCGCTGCACCACACCGCCGAGACCCGTCGTCGACGACGCAGAAGAAACACGCCGCTCCACCGATCCACCTCCAGACCACTCCAGACGACATCTGCTACAAAAACGATGCCCTCAAGAGGGATAACGACGCCGGGCGCCGCCATCATCCAATCCGGGAGACTCAGATTTGGGGTTTCCCCCGCAGCAACTCAAGTGCAGTGACGAGACCAGCCAAGACGATGTCTTCAAGAAGGTAACGACGCCAAATGACGCCGTCATCGTCCGCCAAGACCAAGGTTGAGGCTCGGTTTTCACCGGCTGCCCCGACACCTCGAACTCATCATCGACCACCATCGGAACTCGGTGTGGGATCCCCCACACCAGTCCCAAACCGGCCGACCAACTCCGACAGGAGGAGGCCACCGCCGCTGACAAGGATATACATCTCGGGTACCCTGCCGTGAGGGTACCTGGTGCACGTGATGACTAAAAGCCCAAGTAGCGAAGATACGACGAGAGGCCCAACAAGATGGAGTACTTTCCAAGTTTAGACATAGACATAGTCGGTTTATACTTTCCTTATGTGTAAACTAGGTCGGTTACAAACTCCCGAGACCCAGCCTATTTAAAGGCTGGGAGGGGTGCCGATCTAGGACCAAGCCATACTCGAACCACCAAAGCTCTTGCGAGATCGTCATCTCGCCGGAGCCACCTTGTAACCTCATAATCTCCAGCGATCAATAACAGACAAGCAGGAAGTAGGGTCTTTACCTCCACCCGAGGGGCCTGAACCTGGGTAAATCTTTGCCTCTGCTTGTCAGCCGACGAAACTACCAGTACTACCACGTTCTCTCCCCATAATCTCAACCCTAGGTCCTTAACCATGGGATTTGATGAGGGTACACCTCGTCAATTGGCGCCGTCTGTGGGAAAGAATAGTGCTGGACTCGCGGTTTCTTCGGTTCCATCGGAAAACGGCGACTCGCCGATCGGATCTACAAACGGCAACTCGCCGGCTGCATCGACAAACCAGAACTCGCCGACTCAGGCGGCACACGGCAACTCGCCGGCTCACTCGACAAACGGCAACACGCCAGCTTCACCCGCAAAAAGCGCATCGGATCCTCTGATGGATTTCGAGCCACACTCGCCAGGATTCCAGGAGGCCTTCTCCGATCTCGAGTCAGGTTTGGGTTTAACCGTTGGTTCGTTCAATTTTTTCGTCAACAAGCTTGGTGTGCAGGACTTGACGGATCCACGCCAACTCGCGACTTCTCCATCGGTTGTGGCTCCTTCGACTGCGGATCCCTCAACTGTCTCCACCATCGTCGATCCTCCAAGCTTGTTCGTCTGCAACAACCATGTCCACACGAGAGATGCGCGAGCTCATTGAAGAACTCCAGGGCGAGGAGGCCGAATCAGCATATCGCACAAACGATCCCGAGCTGGATCTCCCACTCGAGGATAGTTTCGACTGCGGGATCTCCCTCAGCGACTTCGACGACCTCGAAACTCATATCGACAACCACGTCGACTCCGAGATCTGCACCAACAACAACAACCTCGACTCGAGATTCATAACAACTCCGACGCCGAGATGAGCATAGGCGATGAAGACATCAACTGTGAGATCCGTCCAGACGGACCACTCGACGGGCATATCGACTCAGACATGAGCCTTGATGACGATGTCGAGTCCATGACAGGACTCGAAGACACACATACATATCCTCGGGTGATGCCCCAGCAGGTCTACGTCGCCATCGCCGCAGAAACATCAGACACTGCGGCCAGCCGCAGGCCTACAGAATTCCCGTGCACAGTACTATGCCGGACGGAGTCACAACTCTCACAATCACTGCTGAGATGGCAGCAAAAGCAGATAAAGTTATCAAGGAGTGCACAATGATGCCAGCAGACGCAACACAAGAAGAGATGTTGACCTTCCAGTACTTCAACTGGCAGGAGTCACTTCGACTGAAGCAGATAAGAGCAACACTCGAAGAACGCAAAAAGCAAGCTAGCTTGTCGAGTGCGCGCAGAAGACAGCTCTCCCTGAGCTCCACCGGGCGAGCAGACACAAGACCCAGATCAAGGTTGTCACACCTCTCGCCAGGCGAGAAGGCGGCACTCACCCGCAACTTAGGCAACTCCTTCATGACATACGACGAGGAAGGACTGCCGGTACCCAAAACAGCAGCAGGTGCTCTCTACACCGCTGCAGCATACCTGGAGGCAATCAAGCCCCCAGCGGATGACCCCAATGCAAAACTACACCGCCAACAGATCAAATCACTCGCCTTAGCTGCAAAGGCCATACGCCAAGTTCCAAGAACTCCAGGTGGGAGTCGAGACCGTGCCCTAGTCGACGCGCTCGGGAAGAGCATAATCACAGTGGTCATCGCCACCACTCGAAGGAAAGAAGCGGCTCGCGAGGCGCAGGTCCAGGAGCAGGTCACGCAGATCTTACAGTAGCGACTCATACTCTGATCGAGAGCCTGAGCCACATGGAGCTCTGTGCTTCACTCGACGCGTCCGCGAGACACGGATGCCCAAAGGGTTCAAACTCACATCTGAACAGCCCAAGTACACGGGTCGACAGGAACCTTCCGGGTGGCTGGAAGACTACAGGCTGGCTGTCGCGTGCCAGCGAGGCACAAACACCACAGCCATGCAATACATACGACTCATGCTCGAAGGCACAGCCCGCGACTGGCTCAAGGCCCTACCTCCATCAAATACGACTCGTGGGATCACTTCCGCGATGACTTCATCAAAAACTTCGAGCCTCTGTGTGAGCGCCCAAAAACGTTCGAGGAGCTGGGCCTGCGTGCAACGTTCAGACGAAAGGCTGAGGTCATACATCAGACGATGGACTGAGATACGCAACTCAGTCGGAGTAATTTCAGAAGACATGGCCATGGATGCCTTCATAATGGGACTCGCCAGGCATGACCTCAAAGAAGCACTCGGTCGCAAAAAGCCAACCTCTGTGGCTAACCTCTTGATGACCGCGACTGAGTGGGCAGATGGAGAAGATATGGCGCGCACAACACGCGGGTCCTCACCCCGTGACAATCATGAAAGCGGCAGTCGAAGCCGCAGAGACTCATACAGGGACGATCGAAGGCGCAAGCGTTCAAAACGTCATTACGACGACGATAGACCCGAATTCATGGCGGCTGGATTCTCTACACCCGCAATGACCAGACAGAAGCGACCAGCGATCAGAAGATCGACGGGACAGTCGAGAAGATCGACGGGACAGTCGAGAGATCGTCGGACAGCCGAGATCGCGGCCAACGCAGTGATAGCTACAAGAGGAAGGACTGGCGCAAGTCACGGGCACAATCTGAGCGATCATTCGAAGAAAAGATGGACGCTGATTGCAGATTCCACCTGTACAAGGGGGACGACGGAAAACTGCGATCCAATCACTCGATGAGAAACTGCAGGGAGTTCGACCAAATGGCGACTGATTACGTAAATCGCAGAAAGGCAGCAGCCGCACAAGCACCTGCACCCGTGCCTCAGCCAAACAACGTGCCTGTTCTGATGGCACCACCTCCACCACCACAGCCTGCCGCAGGCGGAAACCTCGCGGGTGCCATACAGCACATACCTCGGGTGGACGAGCCACAGTACCCTCCCCCCAAGGGCAGATGTACATGATACAGAAAGGTCGACCTTCCAACAGGGAGCAAAAACTTCGCACTCGACAAGTAAACATGGCGGTCATGTCACCTCCTGCGGTAACAGAATACTTGAAGGGAGCCGAAACTACAATAAGCTTCAGCAAAGAGGACCACCCTCCATCGGTTGTTCGCCAGGGCACTCTGCTCTGGTACTCGACGCGCAAATTGGAGGCTACGCCATGTCCAAGGTCTTCATGGATGGTGGGAGCGGCATAAACATCATCTTCGCAGATACGCTCCGCAAAATGAACAGGTCAGTCGAAAACCTGCCAAGATCTTCAAATACCTTCCACGGTATCGTTCCAGGGAAAGCAATAAGCCCAGAGGCACCATACAACTCGACGTACGTTCGGGGACAAGCACCACTTCAGGACAGAGTCGATTGAGTTCGAAGTGGTCGACTGGAAGTCACAATACCATGCTATACTTGGACGCCCGACGTTCGCTCGATTCATGGCGGTGCCACATTACGCATACCTCCAGCTGAAGATGCCTGGACCAAAAGGAGTAATCACAGTCAAGGGGAACTTCCAAAAGTCTGACTCTTGCGACCGAGAATTCAGCAAAATCTCTGAGATGTTTGGCATGGAAGCAACACTCGCTGATCTAGCGGTCTCCAACGATCGAACACTTATGCCAGAGCACAAAAAGGTGGCAGTCGACAGAGCATTCAATGCCACCAATGACACAAGATCGCATCAGGTGCACCCGACTGACCCGACCAAGACAGTCAATGTCTCGTCGAGTCTGCCTATCGCATAGGAAAGCGCGCTCGTCGAATTCCTCCGTGAGAACTGGGATATATTTGCATGGTGTCCAGCAGACATGCCAGGTATTCCCAGGGAATTCGCCGAGCACTCTCTCCAGCTACTTCCAGATGCTAAACCAGTCAAGCAAACAATGCGCCGCATATCCGGCCCAAAAAGAACTGCAGTCGAAGCCGAAGTCGACAGGCTACTCGCAGCAGGATTCATCAGAGAGATCAAGAAATCACAATGGGTGGCCAACCCCGTACTCGTAGAGAAGAAGCACACAGATATCCTTCGGATGTGCGTAGATTTTACAGCACTCAATAAGTGTTGTCCAAAGGATCACTTTCCACTACCTCGAATCGACCAGATCGTCGACTCCACCGCCGGGTGCGCTCGCTTGTCCTTCCTGGATGCTACTCGGGTTACCACCAGATAAGGATGAAGGAAGAAGATGAAGAGAAAACGGCGTTCATAACCCCACTCGGGGTCTACTGCTACACCACAATGCCTTTCGGGCTCAAGAACGCAGGCGCAACATACCAGCGCATGATGCAAGATTGCCTCAAGAAGCAAATTGGGCGAAACGTCCAGGTCTATGTAGATGACATCGTCATCACCACAAGAGAGGAAAACACACTACTCGATGACTTGCGAGAGACATTCGCAAACCTCAAACGCTTCCACATCAAGCTCAACCCGAAGAAGTGCACGTTCGGCGTGCCAGCCGGGCAACTCCTCGGGTATCTAGTCTCAGCTCGAGGAATCGAGGCGGACCCGGAGAAAATACAGGCCATCTTGACGATGCAAAGGCCTTCAAAGCTCCACGACGTGCAAAAATTGGCGGGTAGAGTAGCAGCACTCAGTCGATTCATCAGCAAGCTAGGCGAAAAAGCACTCCCGTTCTATCGACTGATGAAGAAAGCAGATAAATTCGAGTGGACGCCAGAAGCCGAAGCAGCCTTCACGGACCTCAAGCGAGTCCTCACAAGCCCTCCAATCCTCGTAGCACCAAGGGAACGCGAGCCACTATACCTATATGTCTCTGCAACTAACAGGGTGGTGAGCACTGTTCTAGTGGTCGAACGCAGAGAGGAGGGACACGCCCAAAGCATACAACGTCCAGTCTATTACTTGAGTGAAGTGCTCTCCACATCAAAGCAGCGGTACCCGCACTATCAGAAGCTGGCTACGCCGTGTTCATGTCCTCAAGGAAGCTGACGCATTACTTCTCCGAGCACCCGATCACTGTAATCAGCACTCAGGGATCGGGGACATCCTCACAAACCCCAACGCAACTGGGCGAGTAGCAAAATGGCTCATCGAGCTAGCACCAAGAGACATCAAGTATGATTACCCGAAGGCCATCAAAGCACAAGTTTTACCGACTTCCACACCGAGTGGATTGAAGCTCAGCTCCCAGGAGCACCAGATGTGTCCAATTCCTGGACTATGTACTTTGATGGCTCGAAGAAAAACGAAGGCGCAGGCGCAGGTGTCATCCTCATATCACCAAAAGGCGACAAGCTCCGCTACATCCTGCAAATGGGATTCGAGTTCCCATCCAATAACGAAGCAGAATATGAGGCTCTGATCCATGGCATGAGGATGGCCAAAGCCCTCGGGTGCACTCGACTGATGATCTACGGCGACTCGAATCTGGTGGTGCAGCAAACAATGAAGGCCTGCGACGCAATCGCAGATAACATGATGCCTACCGTGACCTGTACAACATCATGGAGGGCAGCTTCGAAGGCTGCGAGTTGCGGCACATAGGGCGTGAGAGCAATGAAGAAGCAGATAAGTTAGCCAACATTGGTGCGACCAAAGCACCAGTGCCACCTGGTGTCTTCTTCGAGCGCATCGAGCACAGATCAATCAAAAAGAAGCGAGCAACTCCTGCATCAGCCGCACCAGCCAAGAGCAAAACACCTAGCACAGAGGACCCACCAGTCGAGGTACTCCTCATCGAGCCAACTTGGACTCAACCCTTCCTCGCATACATACTCCGCGGCGAGGTACCCGAAGACTTCACAGAGTCAAGACGCGTCACTCGACGATCTAAAGCATACACTGTCATCAACGGTGAACTTTACAAACGCAGCATATCAGGTATGTTCCAGCGTTGCATAGCATTTGAAGATGGCCAAGCCATCCTTCGTGATATTCATGCAGGTACTTGCGGGCATCACGCCAGCAGTCGATCACTCGTAGCCAAAGCCTTTCGCGCAGGCTTCTACTGGCCCACAGCACTCAAAGACGCGGAGGACATAGTCAAAAGGTGCATCGGCTGCCAAAAATTCGCCACAAAGCCGCACGCACCCGCATCGGCGTTGAAGACAATACCATTGGCCTGGCCTTCGCCCAGTGGGGGCTCGATATGGTTGGGCCACTCAAAAAATCCTCCCATGGAGGGCATACTCACCTTCTGGTGGCGGTCGACAAGTTCACCAAGTGGATTGAAGCAGTACCCATCACAAGTTCGACTGCCACTACAGCAGTCAATTTCATAAAATCCATCATATACCGCTTTGGTGTGCCAAGTAGCATCATCACTGACAACGGTACAAACTTCACGGCTGAGGAATTCAAATCCTTCTGCAAAGAGCAAGATATCACGCTCAATTATGCATCTGTGGCGCACCCGCAATCAAACGGCCAAGTCGAAAAGGCCAATGGGCTTGTGACAAGTGGAATCAAGAAGCGCCTCCTGGTGCCACTCAAAAGGGCTGCGGGTGCTTGGGTAGAAGAGCTCCCGTCTGTGCTATGGAGCCTACGCACAACACCCAACGCCTCAACGCAATTCACTCCATTCTTCATGGTCTACGGCGCAGAGGCAATCTGCCATCAGACGTAAGGTTCAACGCACCAAGAGTCGAAGCATACAATGAAGAAGATGCAGACGAGCACTCGAAGACGCAGTCGACTTGCTAGAAGAAGCACGTAACACGGCGCTCGCACGCACAGCTGTTTATCAGCAGACCTCCGCAACTATCACAGCCGTCGACTGCGTACCAGGTCCTTCGAGGTGGCGACTGGTACTTCGACTGAAGCAAAAGAAGGTGCATAAACTTGCTTCTCCATGGGAAGGACCCTTCATCATCACCGAGGTCATTGGTGGTGGAGCATACAGACTGAAGCACGCGAAGACGGCGAACTCTCACAATCCTTGGAACGTTGCGCAGCTGCGCCGTTTCTATGCTTAGATTGCTCAGTCGCATAATGTAATAGGCTCATATGTCGGATGGCTGCAGGTTTCAGACGCGCTCTTTTCCTTACCAGGGTACCTAAGGGGACTGGAAGGTTTTTAATGAGGCGGCCTGCAGCCTAACATTCATAAATGGAATATAGTCAATAAATTCCTCATACTTTTCTGCTTGCTACTCGCATAACTTATCAGCACAAACTTAGCCTCACCCGTATGCTCGGGGGCTGAGCTATCTCATAAATCAAATCTTTCGCTCCTTCAAACATAATACTCCAGCCACACTCGAATACTCGGGGGCTGGATCATAAAACTAAACACAAAGGAAAAAGTTGCTCAACCCCAATCAATCACTCGGGGGCTGAGCTGCCGGCATAAGTTGAAGCTTCAACTCTCATAAAATTCATAGCCTCACTCGAGCACTCGGGGGTTGTGTAATTCATGACTATGTAAAATGTTTTTCATAAACCCCACTCGATACACTCGGGGGCTGCATACATACAAGTGAACAAATAATGTACAATAATCACAAGTGTTGCGTTTTACACTTTGGAGTTACCCCCCATACACATAACCTACTCAACAGGTTCTTCCTTGGGCTCGGTCCATTTTTCCTCCTCCTTCAGCACACGATTGATTAGGACCAGTGCGTCCACTCGTGTCTCTTGGTAGTGCTCCTCCATCGGCACAGGACCACCACCTGGTAAGGGTGCGGGTCCCATCGCAATCCTTTTCAAATCAAGGTGCGGAAGGTGCGATCGCACAAAGGCAAGAGCAACGTTAGCCCCGCTAATCAGTTGCTCACGCACGAACTTTTTGATCGCCTTGCCTTTTCGAAATTTCTTCAGCAGAGCCACAAGGCCCTGTGGTTGCTCATTCAAAGGAAACAAAGCTTCGTGGACTCGAAATAAAGCCAACCTGCAAGTCTCCAGTCGAATGGCTGTGCACCAAGCCCGGTCCAGAAGCCTTACCAAAATGGCGCTCTTCGCCCTATCTGACCAGAAGGGGTGGGCGGAGTATTCAGTGCTACTCGCATGACCATCGAGTCGATCCTGAATTCGTGCCTCCTCCTTTATTGGGTCAGAAAAAACACCTGCGCAAAAGCAAAGGACTCATCATCGCCCAGTCGAGTCACCTTGCAAAGAATAGATCTCGATGATCCAAAAATGTCTTACATTCGAGTTGCAGATTTACTCTCTCCAACTCCTCAAGCAAAAAGGCTTCTCGTTCTGTGGTTGGGGATGGCCTCGACTGCAACTCAGCATACGCATCTTGTGTTTCCTTCAGCTCGCGAGTAACTTCGGAAAGGTTTTGATGAAGAAAGTCCATAATTTTCTGGTCATTAACGCTTCGTGACTTCGAAGAACCACCCACAACAGGGCCAGTCGATGGTTTAGAAGCTCGGTTCTACAGTCAGAATAATTCAATGCATAAGGAAGCATAAAAGAGCTCAAACAAAAGGCTCGGGGGCTGTGCCTCCCGATCACTGAAGTTCATGTTTCATAACAAGACAGATATCATGTTTGATAATTTACATATAACAAAAGCAAAGTGACGCAATTCCTAGACCTAGTCAAACAAAGGGGTCACTGGCTAAGTCGTCGACTTCTTGGAGGAAGTTTTCTTCGCCTGGACCTTGGATGCCCTTTCTTCAACAGTTGTTACCAGCTGTTGGGCATATGTTTTGGCGGCTTCCATCCAAGTGCCGAGCCCGACGGTTCTGCCATCAGGACCCCGTGGAAATTTCTTCGTGGCTGCATCAAAATCTGCCTCGACTCCGTGCGCGAGCAACATGAGAAAAGTAGTCTGAGCACCACTTACCATTTGCTCGCGACAGAAGTCAGCGACGGCAGTCCCTTCAGGCTTGAACAAATCAACCAGCTCTGCAAAGGAAGATGGTAGCTCCTCGCCGGGGAAGAAGCTGCCATGGAGGGCGCCCAAGGCACTCGCCGCCTGCGTTAGCATCTCCCCTGCTTTGCTACTGGTAGCCTCCGAGACAGCCACACTTTCATCAAGTGAGGTGCCAAGGCTTTGCTTGCCAGTAGCAGTCGGGCCATCCATCACGCCTAGCAAATGGACAAAATAGTCAGCGCCATATATCAGAAACCTCAAACATCTAAGGAACAGAGCAAAAAATTCGTACCAGTTAAGCTGGTGCTGGCAGCAGAGAGTCGACCAATTGCCGACTCCTCCCTAACTTCGGCTGCCTTCAGCCTCTTCTCCAGATCAGCCACTCGACGGGTGGCGTTGTTCAAATTTTCTGCCGCTTCAGCGGCGGCCTCTGCAACAACAAACACACATGATCAGCAGACTGCAAGAGAAATCACCCTCAACAAGTGGTGATAGCATAAAGAGATACACACTCTTTGCAACTTCGAGTTGCTGCTGCAGGGTGGCGGCTTCCGTCTCCTTGTGCACATACTTGGCACCAGCCTTCAGCAACTCTCGCACAAATGCCTAAGTACACGACATGGGCAAATTCACAACTCAATAACTGAGTCTAAGCAAAAATTTCGCATTCGATGAGGATTAAAACTACGGCAAGTACAAACTTACGTGCTCCAAGAAGGAAGAAGTCGACGCAGGGACACCTGCAGCCGCAGCTCCGCTCTCAGTTGCTGCAACCTCCGGCTCGGGTGGCGTAGCTGTGGCTGTAGCGGCAGGAGTCGCAGGGGTAGGCGGCTGCTCGGTGGCAGCGTCCGTGCAGTGGACGCTGCGCTGCTCTTTTCCGCCGTAGGTGGCGGAGGCATATCCTCATCCGAGGAAACACTGTTTCACACATTATAAGTATACAAGGTGGTATTATTCAAAACATGACAAAGCATATGCACATAATACTTACTCTTCAGTAAGGTCGCACAGTCGACCTGGGGCAAGCACACCCATGCTCGGGCGCGATTTCTTCGGTGGTCGAGGGGGAAGCGAGCGAATCGGGGGAACCTCGAGTGGCGCCGTCATCGACTCCGTCCTGTCTTCCTCCTTCTCTTCCGAGTCAGCGGTGTCTTCCTCGTCGCGCGACCGCTTCTGCTTGCCCTGCACCTCAGCATCGCCCTCATCGGCTTCTGGCGTGTGTGCGGTGGCGAGTGAAGCCATCTCATCATCAGAATCTGCCTCGAGTGGCTCATTGTCTGGCACTGGGCCGCTCTCTGGCAAGGGAGGCATTGACTCAAACATTTTGTGTCCCTGCACAAATAAACAGCAAAGGTTCAACATCACACATGCATAACATATCAACTAAGATGTAGTATCAACTGTTACCTCTGGCAGAGGGTTGCTGGTCTCATAAGGAGGCACAGGCGAGTTCATCTCGCAGGGATCTTCATCAGTAAGATTGGTAAGGCTCCTTACCAACTTCTCCGCTTCCGCATCAGATAGCTCCACTGCGCGTGAGCGGGTTGGATCAGAAGCCCCACCATATGCCCACAAAGCATGCACTCGGGCTCGGAGAGGTTGTGTTGACACACGAACACGTCACGTGTACCCGCGGCGCCGAGGGAGATGCTCCGCAACTCACTCCGCGGGAGGCGCCGGAAGCGCGATACGCAAGACAATCCGCGAGCGCTTTTGTAGACCCGAAACCCCGCTCGCCCGGGAGGGACCCCGTCAGGGCTCGCGGCGGCTATGGGCTGCTCTAGGTCGTCCTGAACGGCCCTAGAGCCTCGTGGATTCGCAGCCTCCAATCTTGAAGAACGACGAAGAACGAGAAGAAAGATACAAGGGAGAGGGATAAAAAGTAGATGAACACGAAAAGGTAGTAGATGTGTTTGTTCGATTGGTGTTGGATCAATCGGCCGTCACCCCTCGTGTATATAAGGGGCGGCTGGACTTCCCGTGCAAGGAAAGAGCTTGGATTCACATCCAAAACCCTAATTTGGGTCCAATTCGGATGGTTTGGTCCGAACTTTCCAAAACTGTTCGGTCTAAAACCTGACTGTACCTTGCGGGTCGTTTTTTAGGCAGTAAACGACTCCGGATCGAAATCTCGTAGAAAGATAAGTTGTTCGTCTCGAAAAAACGAAGAACTTTCCTTTTATGTGTTTTTCCATTTGATGCCATCTGGACCTCTGAAATTCAATCGAAGCAAATCGATACGTTTTTTAGTATTTCCCGATTGCACTCACCCGAGGGCAGAGGACGTCTATGGTCGGGCGACCTGCCTATGCCCAGCCTCCTTCGTGTGACCCGAACCTTCCAAAACTGTTCGGTCTGCACCTTCCGGATCGTTTTTGAGGTAGTAAACGACTCCGGATCGAAATCTCGTAAAAAGAGAAGTTGTTCGTCTCGAAAAGACGAAGAACTTTCATGTTATGCGTTTTTCCATTTGACTTCATCTGGACCCTTTAAATTCAGTCGGGAGAAATTCGTCTCGTTTTTAGCCTTTCCGAATTGCGCTCACCCGAGGGCAGAGGGTGTCTATGGTTATGTGCGCTCAGTATTTTGGCTCCACAAGTTGCATACGACCTCGGATGAAGATGACTCCAAAACCAATATTGTACGCCGTGAGGATACGCACAAGTTCCGTGTTAGGCACTTTTTCATACGAGGTCATCTTCACGGTGATATCATACAATTCTCTGTATGATGTCATCCGACTCATCTTTGAGTCGTTTTGGGGCACCGCACCGCTGCCCTGCTGCACCGCATTGCCGCCGCGCCTTCTCGTTCGTCGCTCTCCTTGTCACCGAGCTGCCACGGCAGCGTTCTTGCCCATTCTCATGCCACGACTCCGATCCGGGTCCTTGCCGTGTACCTGCTGCCGTTAGCCGATGCCGCGGCAGCGTTTTCCTTGATTTCTCTGCCGCGAACCTGAAGGAACGAGGTTCTCCGCCATGCGCTCGCCGCTGCCACGACAACCACTCCACCATTTTTCTCTGTCGTGGCTTGCCCGTGCACCCGATGCTGCCGAGTTGTCGTGGCACCGTTTCAGTCCATTCTTCCGCTTCGATACATTTGCATCCCAGGACCGAAACTCCGACAATGAGCCAAATTTGACCGTCAACACATGCCCCCCTGTTTTTTGGTAAAGCTTGCGTGCCAAAAAATAACTTGCACCATCACGCTGCTAAGGACGATGCCAACACTCCATCGGCCATGTGTTCTCAGGGCGATAATACTTTGCTGTATGCTCGGGTTGTACGTCACCTGAACTTTTGACTCGGATCCTGCAGATAAGAAAAACATATTTATTTCAGCCAGTCATCCGCTTGCACTAGATCTTCCGTCAGTGGCCGACTCAATAAACAAGTCGTCCTTATAGGTGTTGGCAAAACTGAGCACTGGCTTCCAGGAATCAAATAAACCATGAAGAATGCTCCTAGCCAGATGCCGGCTTCGCCAACACAATGCATTCTTAGGGCGATATGCAAATATCGGCCGTGCGTCCTTATCTTAAAGGACCTGGAGAACCCGTCCACCAAAGTGTGAATAGCCGAAATAAATCAGATGTTTCGGCTGGGGATAAATCATAAGGTGCCGGCTTTGATGGTACGGTTGAAGAACATGAATGACACACCGTATGAGGCCTCCTATAGCGAGATGAAGATCGCCGGCTTCGCCTGTCGACTTCTTTCTTGTCCTCTTTCCCTCTTGCCGTCTTTGCAACAGTGGGTAGTGCATCCTTCTTGATTTGAGGGCTTCCTTTAGGAACCCACGCCATATTCCTCTTCTCCAACTCATCGGCTCTAAGCCGCTTGAGCTGCCACTCTTGCCAATGTGATAAGCCGAGTGGGCATCCCGGCTGCGATTTTATTTTTTGCACTGGCAGTCCTTTCTTGGCTTTGGGCACTTCTCGCTTGGCCCGTCCAGATTCGACGACTGGGTCTTTGAAAGTTACTCGCTTCACTTCCTTGCCCTTTGCAGCCAACATTGACTCAGCTGGCTTTTGGTTACTTGGAGTCGGGTCTGAAACAGCATCCTTGCGGCCATCTCTTTTTACTTGATAGACCTGCTTAATCACCTCCTTCCTCCTCCACGCGCTCCTGGCCGACTCTTGATTAAGTCGGTTCTTGACATATGGTTGCCGGCTTGATTCCCTTGGAGCTACATAAACTTGGCGAGGTGATTTAGCATAAGATGAATGGTGTGCCCGTGAATCATACCTGTCCCGTGATTGATATGAATAGAAGCCGGCATGGGAAGGCATGGACGACTTCGGCATTGGCGGCCCAAAAGAAGTTTGCGTAGTCGGCGCGTCGGGCTTCTTCTTTTGCCAATACTGGTCCTCAGATTTACGCCTCGGGGGTGACTTGAATGTCTTTGCTTCAGTTGGCCGATAAGCACTTTTTGCTTCGCTCATCTTCTGATACTTCTCCAATAATTGAGCGAAGGTCACTTTAGATTTCCTCCTTCTATGCTTATCGCTGCCTTTGTCCTTTCTACCATTGCAGGCATCGGTCTTTGAATATGCTTGTTGCCCCCCAGTGTTAGGCATCCTTGCTGGAGCTTTGATGGAACGTTCATCTTCAGGATTGCCGTCTTGGGAAATTTCTTTGCTTGACGAATCGATCCCATCATCTTCAGCATATACCCGTCCGTCTTGGGATGAACTGGCATGAAGCAGCCGAGTCAACACGTGATCACCGTCAAGATTAATATTAGCCGTCTGGCTATCAGCTTGTCCTTCAAAAAATTCCAATCGTCCATCGAAGGCCGATCGTGCATCATGAAACACATCGCAGTCTTTGATGTTCTGCGCGAACGAATTAAGCATTCGCTCTTGTCTTGACGGCTCGACATGGTCATCTTCTATGATAATTGGATTAGTCGGTGATGCACCGACACTGTGATCACCCATGCCTGGACTGGAGGTACATTGTTCATCCTTTAGCCGATATTGGAATACCGGCTTTGAAATTAGGCAACCGAGTGGTGCCGGCTTATCGTGGTCCAACTCGGCTATGTATTGTCTTCTGCCCTCCATTCCCGATTCTTCCGAATCGGCTATGTCGAAGGACTTTGAACCAGGCTTTATGTTTCTGCAACCAAAATGATTACAAAATATACGTCTCATCTGAGACCAAATGTTAGCCAGGCATGAAACAAGCGACGTTGCCCATATGAATATAAAGCTTAGCCGGCATAATGGGAACAACATTGGTTGCGACAAATTTTCACTATTAGCCTCTACGAATGATACGATATGTTGACCGGCATAATTAGTGACAAGACTATTCCTAGCAAACAAGTTACTCATCCCGATTGGTCTTTCAACATTAATTAAAATTGTGTTGGAAAATGTATCAACAATATGATTATGACCAAATCTAAAGATAAGTAAATTGCCGACTAGGCGTACCTCTCCGAAGACGCTGGGAGAATGTGATGGTTGCATGACCTGAACAATATCTTGCCCTGTCTTTATATAATTCTCCAACACCTTGCCTTCTTCCTCTTCTGGATCTCGTGCCGAGTCTATTGGAGCCTCCTTGTCAACTGAACATTTCTCGGCTTCACTTTCTAGCTCCTGATGTTCATCATTAACCGAACTTAGTTCGGTCATCTTCTTTTGTTCTTGATGCTCATCAATCTCCTTGGTACGGAACTCGTGGGATAGCAGTAAACTCCCTTACATCCAGAAAAATCAAGCACGGCTGTTTTACTAAGCTCGCCATGCTCTTGTTCAACGAAGCTTGCTTCTTTCAATTTAGTAGATTCGGCACATGTACTACTTGGTTCGGCTTCAACAACCGAAGTAACCATACTTTCCGAATCAATCTTATTTTCTTCATGTATTATATCAGTTTGCAAAGCTTCTTCTTCTTGCCTTAGCACTGCCAAGGTTTCAACTTGATTGTCGCGTGGAGGAATAGATGCTGGAATATCTTTCTTAAGAGTTGCGTAGAACATCTGCAAGTCTTCCTCATCACGCTTTTTCTTGAGCGCTTCGAACTCCTCTTTGCGCTTCCTCCTGATAACTTCATAGCCTTGACGCTGCTCGTCTGATAATTGCTCGAACGTTGGCGTAGTGAAGTCACCGGTGTTAGCCTCTATAAGGCGAGATTGCCCCCGACTCTTTCAGTTTCTTTCGGCCATGAGTTGCCGAAATTTTGTAATTGTGCAGGGGAAGTATCATACGCCACATTGTTATAAGCCGGCACATGGGTTCCTGCAGAATCATCACTAGTTCGGCCATATCCGTGAAGGTGAGCCGAATCGCGAATATCGTTAGCAACATAAGGTGACGAATAGGTAGTTACATGAGGCGCAGTATAGGTCGGCTGGGAGTAACCGGCCAAGTCGCTGGTACCAGCATAGCCGATTCCCCCATCCATCGGCCTGTCTGGGGACGACCCCACATATTGCGAGTCGGCAGCCGATGGATAAAACCGTGAAACATCCTCTTGCCCTTGAGGTGTTTCATACTGATATGTCGAATAACCCATGTTACTCATCGTCCTAAGATATGGGGCAGCCGATGCATGAGAATTCGAAAATATATATTGCACGTTGCTAATATTATAAGGATGTGAAGCATAGAGATTATTTTGCATCGGCTTTTGCGCATAGTGTAAACTAGGGTTAGCCGATACAACACTCATATCAAAAGATCTAGCAACATCAACATAAGAGTAATTAGCATCTACATAAGGAGATTGAGGATTCATGTTACCGATGTAGGTTACAATCTCTTGACGGCGCTCTCTTCGCAGCAAGAACGGGCTGGAGACCGTTCGAAGCTTCGTGTCCCCAGCGGAGTCGCCAAAAAGTGTGTTGACACACGAACACGTCACGTGTACCCGCGGCGCCGAGGGAGATGCTCCGCAACTCACTCCGCGGGAGGCTCGCCGGAAGCGCGATACGCAAGACAATCCGGCGAGCGCTTTTGTAGACCCGAAACCCCGCTCGCCCGGGAGGGACCCCGTCAGGGCTCGCGGCGGCTATGGGCTGCTCTAGGTCGTCCTGAACGACCCTAGAGCCTCGTGGATTCGCAGCTCCAATCTTGAAGAACGACGAAGAACGAGAAGAAAGATACAAGGGAGAGGGATAAAAAGTAGATGAACACGAAAAGGTAGTAGATGTGTTTGTTCGATTGGTGTTGGATCAATCGGCCGTCACCCCTCGTGTATATAAGGGGCGGCTGGACTTCCCGTGCAAGGAAAGAGCTTGGATTCACGTCCAAAACCCTAATTTGGGTCCAATTCGGATGGTTTGGTCCGAACTTTCCAAAACTGTTCGGTCTAAAACCTGACTGTACCTTGCGGGTCGTTTTTTAGGCAGTAAACGACTCCGGATCGAAATCTCGTAGAAAGATAAGTTGTTCGTCTCGAAAAAACGAAGAACTTTCCTTTTATGTGTTTTTCCATTTGATGCCATCTGGAACTCTGAAATTCAATCGGAAGCAAATCGATACGTTTTTTAGTATTTCCCGATTGCACTCACCCGAGGGCAGAGGACGTCTATGGTCGGGCGACCTGCCTATGCCCAGCCTCCTTCGTGTGACCCGAACCTTCCAAAACTGTTCGGTCTGCACCTTCCGGATCGTTTTTGAGGTAGTAAACGACTCCGGATCGAAATCTCGTAAAAAGAGAAGTTGTTCGTCTCGAAAAGACGAAAACTTTCATGTTATGCGTTTTTCATTTGACTTCATCTGGACCCTTTAAATTCAGTCGGGAGAAATTCGTCTCGTTTTTAGCCTTTCCGAATTGCGCTCACCCGAGGGCAGAGGGTGTCTATGGTTATGTGCGCTCAGTATTTTGGCTCCACAAGTTGCATACGACCTCGGATGAAGATGACTCCAAAACCAATATTGTACGCCGTGAGGATACGCACAAGTTCCGTGTTAGGCACTTTTTCATACGAGGTCATCTTCACGGTGATATCATGCAATTCTCTGTATGATGTCATCCGACTCATCTTTGAGTCGTTTTGGGGCACCGCACCGCTGCCCTGCTGCACCGCATTGCCGCCGCGCCTTGTCGTTCGTCGCTCTCCTTGTCACCGAGCTGCCACGGCAGCGTTCTTGCCCATTCTCATGCCACGACTCCGATCCGGGTCCTTGCCGTGTACCTGCTGCCGTTAGCCGATGCCGCGACAGCGTTTTCCTTGATTTCTCTGCCGCGAACCTGAAGGAACGAGGTTCTCCGCCATGCGCTCGCCGCTGCCACGACAACCACTCCACCATTTTTCTCTGTCGTGGCTTGCCCGTGCACCCGATGCTGCCGAGTTGTCGTGGCACCGTTTCAGTCCATTCTTCCGCTTCGATACATTTGCATCCCAGGACCGAAACTCCGACAATGAGCCAAATTTGACCGTCAACAGGTTGCACTCGCCTCTTGGCCATAATGGCTAGCAGATGGATCCCTGTGACCTCTCGACCAGCAGTGGTCTGAAGCTTCAGCACCTTCTCCATCAGAATGTCAGCCTCTTCGGCTTCGACTCCGGTCGGCTGGGCAATCCATGATGGCCTCTTCTTCACCAGGGCGTCTGCGTCAAGGAAGGCAACCCGAAAGTTTGGGTGCCTATGGTCACATCTTTGATGTAGAACCACTTCTGGCGCCATCCTTGCACAGATTCCAGGAAGTTGATCTTGAAGTACTCGACATCAGGTCGAGCCTGTACTCCAAAACCACCAGGTCCCTTGGTGCTGTGCTGGCGCTTGACGTTGAAGATGCGGCGGAACAGACCAAAGTGGGGTGCAACGCCCAAGAAGCACTCGCAAAGGACGAAGTAACACGCAATGTGCAAAGCCCATTGGGCGTAAAATCGTGCAATTGCACTCCATACACGTGCATCAGTGCACGAAGAAAGTTGTGAACAGGGAAGGAGAATCCCCTGTTCACAAAATCAACAAAGCAGACCCGCTCATTGGGGCCTGGGCGCGGGATTACCTCGGCACCGGGGAGGCGAACTTGAGAGGTGTCCTCAGGGATCAGCCCGTCGTTCCGCAGGCCAGTAAGCATCCTCTTGCTGCAGGTGGATTTGGTCCACGCGCCCTTCTCCCTCTTCAAGCCACTGGCAGCGCTCCCGCGGCGCTGTCCGCCGATGCAGCACTCCTGCCCCTTCGGGTGGTAGGCTTCGTCATCGCGGTGGTGGTTGCACAAGCTTTGCTCTGGGGCAATGGCGATGCGAGAGGAGGAAGAAGAAGTAGCGGCGGCGGAGAGCAAATGGCAAGTAAAAACACTATTTACGCCGCCGTCCCCTTTTTAACCTCACAAGCAAAAGAATCCGCACCGTCGATGCGAGATCGTGGGCACATAAGCAAATCTAACCGTACACGTGGCAGCCACGGAGGGCAACCGTCGCCGGCCACTCCGCCCACTACGCACGGAATCTAGGAACTACCATCATGGCCACGGAGAAATCGAGCTGAACGGTCAAATCCAGTCCAAACGGCTGTACAATGGGCCCACAAGACGTGTCACGTCCCATCTCTCGCAGCATAGCGCACGCTACCGCGTGTCAGGTGGCGCAGTCGCCATAAAACGTCATCCCTGACGTCATTGCAGCAAATTTGTTCAGAAAAGATGTCGGGTTCGCCCAAAGCATATTAATCACTCGAGAGTTTGTCGAGTGTATGGTCACTCGATTGTCTCTTCGATCAATAACATATTACTCCCATCGGGAGCATATCAAAAATTTCTTCGACTAAAGATGATCAGGACCAGGTGATTCTGAGATTATCCTCCATTACACGTAATAAAGCACAATCTCGGGGGCTACTTCCATCGGGAGCGCTGCCGCGCACCCGATAGAATTATGGCACAAGATTTTCTTCGACTAATATATGTAGGGAAAGATGATTTTGAGATTATCCTTCATTGCAATCAATAAAGCACAATCTCGGGGGCTACTCCCATCGGGAGCGTTGCCGCGCACCCGATAAAATGGTGTCAAAGTGTCAGTCGACGAATATATCGACTACGTTCATATGAAAAATCATACTCGAAACATTCCCGAGTTGCGTCCGTCGCAAATACTCGGATGTGCATGCATAGTGCAAAGGTAAGACCCGCCGAACTTTCGAGCTGGGCTAAGGACCGTTCCAGCAACGTCAATCCTTATACTTTCCGTGTCAGCAGACATGATGAAAAATCCTGACGGACGGTTGGGTAAAATTCAAAGTTATACTGCAGATCGACTCAGTAAGACCTCCGCGGCCTAGTCGAATCTGACCAGTTTGTTCCAGATTCGAGTCCGGGGACTCGAGTTTGATTGAAAGCTAGTAAGGTATTACCCAAATGTGTAGTTAACCAGTCCCGATCCGTCGAGTGAACTGGGCCTGCTAAGCTATTATCCCTTGATCATCATAAGCAAAAACCACAGTCGATGAAATACTCGACATAGCCAACATGTGCTATTCATACAGGAATTCCAATTATAATATACATAATGCTAAGCATATGACGTGCACTTACGAACGAGTCCATGCCCGATTCTTCGAGTCAGACAAGTACTCGGTGGCTACTGACAAGGATATACATCTCGGGTACCCTGCCGTGAGGGTACCTGGTGCACGTGATGACTAAAAGCCCAATTAGCGAAGATACGACTCGAAGCCCATGACGAGAGGCCCAACAAGATGGAGTACTTTCCAAGTTTAGACATAGACATAGTCGGTTTATACTTTACTTATGTGTAAACTAGGTCGGTTACAAACTCCCGAGACCCAGCCTATTTAAAGGCTGGGAGGGGTGCCGGTCTAGGACCAAGCCATACTCGAACACCAAAATCTTGCGAGATCGTCATCTCGCCGGAGCCACCTTGTAACCTCATAATCTCCAGCGATCAATAACAGACAAGCAGGAAGTAGGGTCTTTACCTCCATCCGAGGGGCCTGAGCCTGGGTAAATCTTTGCTCTACTTGTCAGCTGACGAAACTACCAGTACTACAACGTTCTCTCCACATAATCTCAACACTAGATTCTTAACCATGGATTTGATGAGGGTACACCTCGTCAGCCGCCATGCCCGGGGCCACCGCCCCGGCGCCCATGTGATGCGGGCGGAGTAGCAGACTAGCCGCCGCGCGCAGGAGGAGCCCATAGGAGAGTGAAGGAGCGCCGCCTCCTAACCCGTGGTCACTCCGATTCTGTGCATTCTTAATATGTTTAGAACATTTTATTGGTATAGAGAGTTTGGGTATAATTGTCATCTTCGCGATATATATTTCTTTTCTCAAAAAAGCTAGCTGGGCACCTAGCAGTTTCCGCCTCAAGATACGAGTCGCGGGATCAAACGAGACAGCTCAGCGTCGCTGTTTTTCCTCGGTTGATTCCCAGAGTGGTTTACATATGCTGCATATGTAAACCCGGGCTCCATCATATTCACCACGATCTTGACGTTGCACCGGTCAGTCACACACCTGACGGCGAGTCGGCGACACTCGCGCTCGAGCTGTACGGTCGCACACATACATGGCTCACGGCCCGGACCGGGAAGCGCCGCCGGAGTGGCGCGGTACCGTGCGCGCGGCGGCGGCGGGGCCGACGCCGGACCAGGCCTGGGCACTGCTGCTGCGAGACTTCTGCTCCCTCGACAAGTGGGTCCCGTCGGTGCAGACATGCCGGAGGCTGGAGGGCGCCGACGGCCGGCCCGGGTGCGTCCGGTACTGCGCGGGGCCGGTGAACATGGCCGCGCCGGCGGGGGAGGCGGCCGTCGGCTGGTCCAAGGAGCGGCTGCTGGAGGTCGACGCGGCGGGGAGGTCCTACAGCTACGAGGTGGTGGAGACCAACAAAGGGTTCGGCCGCTACCGGGCGACCATCGGCGTCGAGGCCCACCCGGCCGGGTGCGCGGTCACCTGGTCGTTCGACGCCGATCCGGTGAAAGGATGGACGCTGGAGGGCTTCGTGGGTTTCCTGGAGAAGCTCGCGCGTGGCGTCGCCAAGCGGCTGGAAGATGAGATCATGCACGGTGAAGGTTGACGATGGATGATCCTGCTTTGCAACTTGCAAGTGTTTTGATCTTTTTTTTCGATTCTCTTGCTAGTACTGTTTGACCGTGTGCAGTAAACAGTCCAAGGCCTTTGCAAGACAATCTCCCGAAAAAATAGATTCTTTTCGTGTGGAGCTGCTTCGATTTACTTTTGAACAGTACAAATTGGTTTCGTAGATTGCTTTCCTTGCAATGAGCAAATGTTCAAAAAAAGTATCGCATGGTCGCATGAAATTTGTTAGCCATGCTATCCTTATAAATTTGCTTCACCTTTTTCATTGGTGCAATCCAAAATCTATTAGTATATGCTTCTCGCGATTTTGATCTTTTTTTTGCTTTTCTTCTTTCAGAAGTCTAAGACCTTCTCGATTCAAAATAATTTCTGAAAAGTAGAACATTTTCTTGTAGAGCTTGTTCGATTTGCTAAAACTATAGAAATTAATTTTGTAGAGTGCTTTACTTGTAGTTCTAAATAAATCTGCATTCAGTCCAGTGGCGGAGGACGAAAAAATTCTGAGGTAGGGCGAACCCAAAAAATATACACAGACTGAAATAGCATCGAAACATTAACAGTATATATATATGATTATAATCACTTAGTACAACGGAAATAAAAAATAGTATATATGTAAAATATAAACATTATCAGTGGCAAAGCTGTAGTTTTTTTTGAAAATCTTCGGTAATTTTGTCGATAAGAAATATCGAATACGGCTTGATGTGGCACGTCATCAAAAAGCTATCACGGACATCTTTTTGCGCAACTCGGTTTGATGATCTTTGTTGTCGAAAAGTCCCTTTAAATTGTTTCCGTTACCACCAAAAAAGTAATGCCAACTCTATGAGACGATATATCGTAGGAAACATGATATGTTTTTCATTTATCAAGACAATCTCTAAGGTATTCAAATCTCTGTGTACGAATAATGAATAGGTCAAGGTTATTTTGTATATGCTTATATGCTAATAATTAGAGAAATCTCCATGATAAATCTTTGTAAGAAGAACAAGGTAACTCACATTGAATTCGCATACAATTGAAAATAGCTAATTTAAGTCGCATGCAATTTTTTCTATGTTTATGTGTGACCACCATAGCAATGTTATCCTTAAAAGATATATGTTTTTTAGCATTGTTTCTTTAAAATTTTAACATGAACGTGAGGTAACCGTGAGTAGAGCACCTTGACACATGCAAATAGGGTGATACTAAACAGAATTGTGCAAGTTCCGTGGCGATGGTCATTGCCTTTTTGTCGAGAAAGATGTTCAGACATTATCTAAATCACTTTTGAATGGTTCCTTCGACAATTGAATGATCATCTTTATCACGCTTAATTTTAGTAGGAGGTTAGACACAATACAAGTGTATAATAATGTTCATTTGTAATCGATCGACATTTGTCATTAATAGGGCTAATACTTCCTTTGGACCACTATCTTGGTGAATCTCGGCACAAGCAAAGTACCACACTTAATACTCATTTTACTAAAATTTTATGCTTATCTAGATCTTATTTTTAGCATGTTACAATATTACAAATAATTTTTCTATTTTTGGCATAGTTTAACCACATAACTTGCAATTTACTAAATACTAGTTGGTGTTTTTTTGTTTATATCGAATATCAATGAAAAATAGTAAACTGTATCTCATGACAAAAGTCTATTATAGAACTATTTTTTCTTCGATTCATAATCTAGGTAATTTGTACTTATATATTGTAAAGATTTCAAAGAATAATCTAACTAATATATCAATAGCAGTTTCTAGTGCATGATTAAGTACGCATATTTATAAAAAAAATAGAGTATAAACTAAACAAATGAAAATATTCTTTACTTTGTTGTCTGGTCAAAATTGTCTAGCAAGTAAAAATTTAACAAGCTGTGCATGCTCTTTACTTGGTATTAAAACAACATCGCTTAAAAGGATCCCCATGATTAAAACATTGTGTGGATTCTAGTATATTTGTATATGTAAATTTTAATATTTGATATGCTCCTATGCAATTTGTTTGTTATCATATGTTGTATACAAGTCCCTACCAGTTTATGAAATAAAAATGTATTGAATGGAGATTAACCATGTAAATACTTCCGACATTTATGGATTGAGCATTATATATGGTATCGTTGCATTTTGTCTTGTGAAAAATATAGTCAAAATTGTGTATTTTTAAGAAAATTCATTTGTGCTTTAGTCTCTATTCGGAATATCAATTTTCTTAAACCAAGTTATTTCAATATAATACTATTCTAGTGCCATGGTAAGTAATACTTCATTTTTTCTTCTTTCTCAGTTTCATAAAAAAAGAGAGGGTTGGACCACATTTTTCAGTACTTCGGAAAAACAACACTTAAAAGGATATACCATGGCACACTGTAATATTTTATGAGCCAAACACATCAAAGTATGTTAAACTATACTATTTTTTGTTCTATCATACTATTTCAAAATACTTTGCTGCCAAAAATACCTTTTATTTTTACCAAGTGAGCATTAAGTATTTAATTGGGTGTAATGGAAAATAACATCATGATTACTACATATTTACCATTTTGGGCTTCTCTTTTCAGGGCAATATGCGCTCGTCCTTCTTGCCAAAGCTATGGGTCGGCCCTGACTTTGGCAAACCAGCGACTCCTCGGCGATTTAACCCCAACATCATCAGCGACGACGGGAGCACCTTTATGCCGCTCGATGCGGCAGTTAATCGCAGCGCCGCCTACAGAGCTCCCTTAGATGGGCCGCGGCCCAACGTTTCGATCGCTCTGTTTTCGTTGTACGTTCAAAGTAGAAAGCCTTTGTCTAGTAAAAAAAAAGGTAGAAAGCCTTTGGCTCAATAGAATTTCAAGCGTTTGGTTTGTACGGAAATATTCCAGAAAATTTGAAAATGGTTCCAATTTCTAAATTTGGAACCATTTTCAAAAATGAATTTTTTTCAAATTTGAAACTATTTTTAAATTTGTAACCATTTTAAATTCGGAACCATTTCTAAATTTGGAACCATTTTCAAAATGGAAACATTTTTAAATTTAGAACCATTTTCAAAATGGAACCATTTTAAAAAATGAACAATTTCTAAATTTGGAACCATTTTCAAAAATGAAGAATTTTCAAATTTGGAACCATTTTTAAATTTGGAACCATTTTTTATTTTGGAACCATTTTCAAAATGACCAATTTCAAATTTGGAACTATTTTTAAATTTGGAATTTTTTAATTCGAAACCATTTTTAAATATGGAACCATTTTTAAATTTGGAACCATTTTCAAAATGGAACCAATTTTCAAATTTGGAACCATTTTAAATTCAAAATGGAACCATTTTTAAATTTGGAACCATTTTTACCATTTTTAAATTTAGAACCGTTTTAAATTCGAAACCATTTTTAAATTTAGAACCATTTTCAAAATGGAACCATTTCAAAAAATGAACAATTTTTAAATTTAGAACCAATTTTAAATTGGAACCATTTTCAAAAAACAATTTAAAAAAGAACAAAAAACAATAGGAAAAGAAAGAATAAAACAAAAACAAAAAAGAAAAAGAAAACAGAAACAAAAAAGAAACAAAAAGAAAAAAGAAAAGAAAAACGAAAAAGAAAGGAAAGCTGCCCGATGGGCCGGCCCGCCAGACGCTCCCCCGTCAGCGGCGCGGCCGATTCGCGCCGCTAACGGGCGGCGTATAGGGTTTGCCATGACGACCTGCACAGGTGTAGGGGTGCCGAAATTTCAAAGGGCCGATCGATATCGGCCGTTCTCGCGTTAAAAGATGAGAATGGGAGACGTAGCCGATCAGGACTATCTTTTGACGCATGCATATACCTTGACTCCCATGTGCATATGCTCATATAACAAAAATATATATTTTGAAGTGTCAAAAAATTATGGAAAAAATTAGGTGCATACATCCCAAGTTCTATGTGCGCACATAAAGTTTCGGGATAAACCAATATGTCTTGTGAAAAGCCTTATTTTAACACCAAAAAATGTCTTTTTTACATAGGGCCACAAAAATGTTGGTTTTTGGTGAACCAACTTTATGAACATATAGTATATGACGATATACGTACAAACAGTTTTTTACATTTTAAAATATGTTTCAAATGTGTTTTAGATATAGGGCGGCGCATATGCACCCGGGTTGCAAAAGGCCGTTCCCATGCATGTACATGATGTATATTGACCAATGCATTTCATACAGGAAAAAACAACGACATGGCAAACAAAACAATGCAAAATTGATCCAAACGGTGAAGGGGTAATTTTGAATGGTTTTCATCATTCAGGGTTGAAGATTGAAACAAACCAAAGTCAGTGGTTTAAACGGAACTTCTGAACAAGTTTAAGGGGGTAAATTGGATTCTCTCTAAAAAAACACTCTGTATGTTTCCAGTAACGAGCAAGAAATTATCCGGTGGAAACCAACTTTTAGTGAAAACCACGAAAAAATCATGTTTAAAATTTAACAAAAATCTCAACAAAAATGCATTACGTTGAGACAGTAGAGTTTCTATAGACATGCAAATTTGCGAGCTGAAATTCAAATTTATTTAGGAGCTACAAAAATAACTCCTATTCATTGGTGAATTTGTCATTTTCATGGCTCCTAAACAAATTTAAGTTTCACCTTGCAAATTTGCATATGTATAGAACTCTACCTTCCCAACATCATGCATTTTTTTGATAATTTTCAAAAAGTTTTAAACATGATTTTTCGTGTTTTTCACCAGTTTCCACTAGAACTTTATTTTCACCGGATACTTTCTCGCCCTTAGGGCAGATACAACGGGAGGCGCTATCGTCGGCGCTAGGGAATTAATCCTGGCAGTTATCGCTGAATCCCAGTCGATCTTAGGAATAGAGCTAGCGTCGACGCAAACTCTGCCGCCGGCGCTTGCTATTAAATTGCCTCGTTTCTACTGCTAAGCGCCTGAGTTATAGTTTAGCCATGGAGAGAAGGGCACTAGTACAGATGCTGGCCAAGTTTTTTTCCGTAAGCGTCCACATAAGCGCCTATGCAATGTACATGCCCTTAGCCCCGGACGTCCCTCTCTCCTCCCGCTCTCGCGATCCCGCTCAGGCCATGTTCGGTTAATCCACTGGCCAAGTGGATTGGGTGGATTGAAGTGGATTGGAGGGGATTTTGACTTGTTAGGGATTTAATCCACGCCAATCCCTGTTAATCCCCTTCAAATCTTAGCAAACCGAACAAGGCCTCAGACTGATCCCCTTCCGCTTGTGGCTGCTCGGCTCGAGTCATCCGCCGACGAGCGCCTCCCGCCACGGTTCCACGCCCGCCTGCTGCACCACGGCCTCCTCCTTCCCTTCCACTGGAACGGCCTGGCACGAGCCTACTTACGTCTTGGCTCTCCCCGCGCCGCGCTCTGCGTGGCAGTCCACATGCTTCGCCACGCCGCGCACCCGGATCGCTTCACCTTCCAGCTCGCACTCAAGGCCGCGGCCCAGGCCGAGGGTCCCGTCTCCAGCTTGCGCTTCCATCTCCAAACGCGGCCTCGCGCGCCACCCCAATGCCGAGAGCGCGCTCATCAGCTGCTACGCGAAGGCTGGCTACCTGAATGCTGCACGCAGGGTGTTCGACGAAAATCCTCACCGTGGACTCGGTTCCTGTAACGGCATCATAATTGGTGGGGTACAATGCAAGCGCTCAGGCCGGCTTGATGTGACGCTGTCCAACACGTTGGTTAATAGGTACGCCAATTGCGGCCGCACGAACCGTGCAGGAAGGGTGTTTGCAAGAATGCCTGTCAGGGATGTGTCGTCGTGGACAGCCATGATTACAGGACTTGCAACACATGATGAGGAAGCAGCGAGCACTAGAATTGTTTGATGAAATGAAGAGTGAAGGGGTGCCACCAAACAGGGTGATGATGTAATGATGTTGACAGTGCTCTCTGCTTGCGTCCACAGAGGGCTGGTGGATACTGAAATGGGTTTGCTGAAACAAATGGAAGATGGAGAGATTAAGGTACCACCAACCGTCGAACACTATCACTATGGGTGTGTGGTGGATATGCTTGGCAGAGTTGGGATGCTGGAAGATGGACGTGCTTTGGTGGAACACGGAATGCCGATGAAGGCAAATGTGGTGATATGGGGAACACTGGTTGGTGCATGCAAGAAGCACTACAATGTGAGCGTTGGCAAGTGGGCGGGGCTGAGCCACAGAACGACGGGGTTTATGTGGTGCTGACCAACATATATGCTGCTGCTGGAATGTGGGCGAGGTAGAGATGGTGAGGACGATGATGTCAGAGAGGAAATTTACAAAGTTCCTGGGTTGCAGCCTATAGCTCTGCAAAACGGCTGTCATTGAAAGATTAAAGGTTTGCTCTCTGCTTCACTGATACTTACGCAATACATAGTTTTCCAATCTCGTTCTAAAAATCATGATAAAATTTCATTTGGGTTTACCTTTTCTAATCATCTTGCCTTTTGTTGTTATGACGTCCATAGATCTGATGGATGGCACATCAAAATTACCACAGCCTGATTAACTGATTAGGTAAACTATGATCGGGAGACCAGGTAAGCTTGCAGCATGCTATGGCTCATTGACTAATTCTGTAAATGATCTCTTGTATGTTGAGAGACATTTCTTTTATAGCGGGTGAAGAATAATTAAGTTGATAATAGCATGTCAAGTGCGTTGAGAAGTTATTGCAAGTCCCATTCTGTGATAAAGCTTTAAAGAGTACTCCGTCCGTTTCATAATTTTTGTCGTGGTTTTAGTTCAAAGTATTATGGAACGGAGGTAGTACTAATTATCCTCATTTGCCTTGACTGGTTACTGGCTGTTTTTCAAATCTGGTTGTATATGACAAGGCTATCTTATTGTTACAATTCTGCCAACATCCAACACTTATTTTCTCCAGCTAAATTACGCTGATGGTTTTATCCAATGCTAGAGATGTGTTTTCTAGTGATTATAAGCATTTTGAGCGAGATATTAAACCTCTACAAAATATAAAACTCTAGTAAAACTGACACACACTTCTGCCTTAACGAACAATACTCCAAATCAGTCTTAAGGTACGCTTGCCTTCAAATTTGGACAACCATATTGTATCCCAGATAAAGGCATGTGAGTGCGAATTTTTAGTCTCACTGTATCTTGCCTTCTCCTCTCAGCCCATTGCATTTGGTAGATTACTCAGACTCCCGCGCATCTTTCGATAAAAGAATCCCACGATTGTTTTGTTGTTGTAACAAACTGTAGCAAATTACACATTCCCGTGACACGTGGGGATAACTGCAGCTGTAAGGGAATCCTCTCTAGTAGTATGCTAGTACAAACAACTTGCAGGTCTTGTGAAGCTCGAAAGCCGTGCTGCTTTTGTCAAAGCATGTAGACAGAAAGTACACAGAGCACCCACGGGTGCATCATACTACATGGGTCCTCATCCAGAGACATCTTTTAACTTCACTAGAATCCTCCCCCTTCAGTTGCAGCACCATGCTAAAAGGGAAAACAGCGTAGCCAAAACCCTCTGCTAGCGGTAGACTTCCAGGAACAGAAAACCACAACCAGGAGAAACACGGATGAGTTCCCATGGTAATGGCCAGAAGGGTTCGGAGCTTGGCATCCAGATGCCAGCCATGGGGAGCAACACAGCTCTGGAGCCGACCAAATCTGTAGCACCAAGATATCCACGGTTGGACATGGCCATGGTGGTAACCAGAGCTGCAGCCCTCTTGATGGCCCTGCTCTCGATGTTGCTAATGATCTCTGCCAAGCAAAGGGGTAGTCTCATCATCTTTGGCATTGAAGTTCCACTCTATGCCAACTGGTCCTTATCTGATTCCCTGGAGTAAGTGTTTGAACTCTTGTAGTTTGAAATCTGTAAATAAGCTCATAGAGAATACTGAGTTCTGATGCTGTTGTTCGTAACTTCAGATTCTTGGTTGGGATGTCTGCAGCGGCAGCTGCCTACTCTCTGGCACAACTTCTGTCGATTGCACACAAGGCGTTGAAGAAAGTCCCTGTGGTTCCGTCCAGGCGCTATGCCTGGATACTGTTAGCTGGTGATCAGGTCTGTCAATTTCTTGGCCATTTTGATATGATTTTTCAATGTCTATTCATTATTGTGGTTAACTGTGCTCTAACGCTTAGATTGCATATTTTCTCATGTTGTTTCATATCTTATTTTACTGTTTGAGGTGTCTGCATAGCACTGCCGGTTTCCTCCAAGTTATGTATAGGCAGGTCAGTAGCCAGTACTAGTATAGGCGGTATTGGTTGGGTTAGTCCTAAGTTACGATTGGACAAATATCATGCTAGCAAGTGGGTCTTGGTATAATTTATTTAGTGTTCGTTGTCATCAACTTGCCATGTTTATATTTTGGCTACATAAAAACAGTTTCCTTACTTTATTTAGATGAAATGTTGTTCCTTTGTGTGCAACCAGTTTATACTTAGTGTCGATAAGTATGACAGAAATATGCACGGGCAAATTGGAACATTATTTAGACGTTCATGCGCGGCCGTATGGGGATTCGGATGTGTTAACGGTCAAATATACAGTAAAGATCCGTAAGTGCCAACATTTTCTTCAAAAAAGAGAGTTCAACTCCATAGTGGCAGGCAACTAGATGAAGAGCAAATGCAAATCATATTGGAGGAAGCTAATGCTTGTACAAAAAACTTGTTTTGAATACAAAAAATTTATTTGGTATCCACGTA
Source organism: Poa pratensis (assembly GCA_947311845.1). NCBI lineage: Eukaryota > Viridiplantae > Streptophyta > Magnoliopsida > Poales > Poaceae > Poa > Poa pratensis. Next base: position 21,492,694 of record CAMZMU010000057.1, on the reverse strand, counting down.
AGATGCGTTAATCAATGAGCCATCTTAGCAGTTACACGGTAATGCACATCTTTTTTTTTTGGCATTGGTGTTTAATGAAATACATAGGTATCGCCGTTTTGTTTTCTCATGCTGTCATGGTTACTTCAGTACTTTTCATATATTATAAGATGTATAATGATTTATAATAGTCAGAAATTAGATCTCAGCACAAAAACTACCAAATACTTCATTATGGAATCCTTGGTAGCATCTTGCATATCTGCGCACTCCTCCCAGTCGAAAGAATGCTCATGAAAAGATCACATCTTTTATTTTGAGCATTGTTACATTATCGCTACGCCATTTGGCAAGTCACGTATTGATTGAAGAAATCTGAAGGAACGACCATGAAACATTTATTCCAGTATCCTTATCACTGGAAAAGCGAGGAGACCAGGACCTGATGTGCTTTCTTTATGATGTTTATCCTTATGCTTTTGTTTGCTTCCAAAGCTTGTTTCCCCAGGTGACTTTAGACAAACTCATCGTTACAAGTCATAATATAATCTGGTAGTTGCACCTTCAGTAGTTTGTGACCCTTTTAGCTTGACAAATAACATCTGAACTTTGGGAACTCTACCAGATTTCTACAGAACTTGGAATAACACAGCTGGTACCTCCTGGCAGGTCTTTGCGTTTGCGATGATGAGCGCAGGATCCGCAGCAGCCGCGGTGTCAAATTTGAACCGCACGGGCATCCGGCACACAGCACTTCCCAGCTTCTGCAAGCCCTTGCCACGCTTCTGCGACCTCTCAGCGGCCTCCATCGCTTGCGCCTTCGTCAGTTGCAGCCTCCTTGCGACATCCGCCATAATCGATGTTATCTGGCTATCAAATCTGTGAGAGTGTGAGATGGTAGCCTTACTAACTAGTAGTAGTACTCCTTCCCAAGGAGCTCAACTTTCAGTTTCAGGGTGCTTGCTGTTCCTTAAGATGGTGGATGTAACCTGAACCCGTAGATGTTCTAAGCTTGTGATCGATGTTCTCTGCTTGTACAAATCGGTTTCATCTCAACGCAAATGCATTGCATCTCCTGGATCTGGGTGTTGATGTACAGTGTTGCAAGTTTGTATGTTTCAAATAAGGTTCTGGTTCTTTCAGAATGACGCGGAATCTGAATTTTTTTGCATCTTCAGTTACTAAGTAAACATTGACACGGTGACACCTGTCTGTATTTTTGTACCGACACATGTCTGCATCGACGCTAGCAAGTGAAACATCCACACTTGTTTACATCACACTCTCCAGTCAGCACACCTACCTCTTCCAAAAATTCCAAGCACGGTATCATAGCCATATCTCCAGTGACGCAGCGCGCGACACGCCCAGCCCGGACCGATAATCAGGATAGCTCCGGAGAAAAATCAGAGAAGACGACAGCGTCGGCGAGCTTTGCCTTGCCGTCTTCCTTTCCACAACCTTTTTAACTGCCATCTTCCTCCCGCTGTAATGCTTCCACTTGTACTCGCGCCCTCATCTGCCATCTCCTCCACTCTACCGCTACTCCCCGCATATGCCGCCCAAGGTGTCCGCCGTCGCCGCCGGCGAGGCCCACACGCTCGCCCTCACATGTAACGGCACCCGCCGCTTGGCCGTAGAATCCTTCGGGCATCGCCGGAATTTGGGATCTGAGGGGTGTTTTTTTTGTGTGGTTTGCAGGTAACGGGGAGGTGTACTCATGGGGACGGGGGACGTTCGGCCGCCTCGGCACCGGCCGCGAGGCGGACGAGCACGTGCCCACCGCTATCATGCCCGCCGTCGCTGTTGGCGGCGGGGGACAGCGTCCCAGGTTCGCCGCAGTCGCCGCCGGCGCATACCACAGCCTCGCGCTGGACGGTTGGTGCTCTGTGCCTCTATCCCGTTGTCTACAGTACTGTACTACTTTTCTTCGTGGCAGCAATTTGGAAAAATATTGTCTGAAGTACTTGCAGCATTGTGATGCCTGTGCAGCTTTCGAAAGTAGTGGATGATGAACTAGCCTGAGAGTTCGAATTAATCCTACATTCAAAACGTGAGATACTAGTGATAGAATGGCCTGATTCCATTAAACCAACGTGGCAGTTTGATTTGCGGTGTAGTTTGTATGTTGAATGATACCCATGCTCCAGGCCCTGTGTGCTTGCACTTGATTTCGCAAGCAAGTGGTATCTGGCTTTCACGCATACCGCTCATATGGTCTGACCTGACTATATGCTTTAATGACTGAACTGGTATAGTGAGAGTAAGAACATCCCTTGCATATCTAGGTTTCTTGGTGCCTGTAAATTAGTTCTCCAGTGGTAGTACCTAATCAGGAGGTTTATTAGTTTTAACTGTAATTGGTTTCTCAGCCTCAATATCAGCGAAAAGCAATTAAATATGATGACGGTTGAGATTCAAATGTCATTGGTTCTGAATCATATTCAACAATGCAGATGAAGGCTCACTCTGGTCATGGGGCTACAATATCTGTATCCTTTATACTGCTTGTATAATTTTGAGCTTTGTCATTTCGAGGTTACTCTGCTAATATCCTTGTCAGTATTGGGTAATTTACTTTCTTGACTATCTAACGGATGGCCAGCTTGGCTATGGGGAAGAGAATTCCCTTTTTCCATGTTTGGTTAAGGGTTTTCAAGATTTGGGTTCTTCTGAAACGCTGCAGGACGAAGCACAAAACACTCGTGCGCAGACTCCTTTGAAGGTATATACGGGGCAGCCTTTTGACTCTAAGCTTGAGAAGTTTCTGCTTAATTAATCTTGTTGTATGTTTTGTTACAGTTGTCTTCTGTGAAAGCTGGGGGCATGATGTCATTCGCCATAGACAGTCTTGGTGCCCTGTGGATGTGGGGAAATTGCCCGCAGCAGACTGATGATGCAGAGTTTTGTATAGCAGCTAGCTCAGTTCCACTGCCTGTGTGGGATTTCCATGGTCACAGTGTAGTTAAGGTTGCCTGCGGTAACGAACATGTTGTAGCTGCAGTTAGTGCTGGAGAGACCTATGCAGGAGGTGACCTGGTTTGTTATTCCTGGGGCAACAACAACCATGGCCAGCTGGGTCTAGGTGACAAGGAAAGTAGGTCTCGTCCTGTGGTTATCTCAGAATTTAGTGAAGGCTCTTCTTGGGAGGTGCATGAAATTGCATGTGGAGCTTGGCACACTGCTGTGCTCACCAATAAGAAATCTTTTGATCAGGATCTTGAATCTCGGTGCTGGACATTTGGGATTGGTGACAATGGGCAGCTTGGCCATGGAACAACTGCCACCATTTGCTCCCCGCAGCCTGTTGATGGCTTACCCACTGGTACCTTCCTTATCTCTCTTGATTGTGGATTGTTCCACACAGCAGTAGTCTCCTCCGATGGCGAGGTGTGGTGCTGGGGAATGGAGAGAGGTCTCGGATTGTGCCCGGATGCTAGCTTTTCAGGAGTTGACGCAGGGGATGCTCTATATCCCATAAGAGTTCAGTCTCCTGAGACAAATGGGTTCAAGTTTCTGGGTCCAGTGCAGGTTGCCTGCGGAGCTGCCCACACTGTTCTTGTTGCCGGTGAAGGGTATAGGATGTGGGCATGGGGCCGAGGCCGGAGTGGTGTGCTTGGGAGAGACCAGACTGCTGATAGCTACACTCCATGTGCTGTGATGTGGCCTCCTCTTGATGAGAACTTCCAGGAAATTCATGAGGACCAAGCGCAGGCATCGACATCAAGAGTGAGTGACCGCACTAACACTGAGTTGGAGCAGAAGTTATCTGTTGCCTCAGACGAGCTACAGTTCCTTAGGTCAAAACTGACACTCATGGAGAGGTATGCTAACATACTTCACATTTCAATATTTCGCAAGCCTATGGACGAACGGACGCTTCCGCGTTCACTTCAAGAGTCTGCTGTCTTTGACATCAGAAAGGAATTTGAGAACATCTTAGATTCGTCAGATACTGATGAACTCGCTCGCTTGGAGATGTTTTACCGCAGCATGCTTTCTGGTGTGAAGGACAAGCTTCTGAAGAGAAAAGTCCAAGTGATGGTCCAGGAATGCATTGTTTCACTCTCTGCAGGGAGGCAAACCCAGCAAGGTCAGTGAGTTGGATGATTAGTTGTTATAAACTGCATTTCCACTGTACAGTGACAAACTTATATTAAGATTGTAATAAGCTCTTTGTGCAAACCTTTTAACTTTGTTTCACCTATTTCGTTACACTACAAGTGTACTGCAATGTAGTAAAATATTTTGTATGACTTACCAGTGACGAATCACTTGGATGACCCATTTTATTGGCAGGATCTTTGCTATCTTATAATTCTCTGGTCTATCCTGGTATTTATCCCTGTAAACAATATTCTCTCCATGCATTAGCTAAGTTAGCTATATGATAGTAGCAACTAAAATCATAGGTAAAATCAGTAGAAGCTGCGAAATACTGTAGTGCCTTTTGATACCATCAGGATTACTGAATCAGGTGGATATGTATTCTTATATATTCTACAGGCTGAACACAAAAAATAAATTAGCGAGTGATGCTAAAATAGGTTTTTATCGCTCATCTGTATTTTCTTTTCATGCAATATTGCTGCCTTGCTGGTCTGTTGGAAGGGATGTGTTTCATAGGTGACCTGAGCTATTTTAAAATACTTCGGGAGCTGATTTGCTCCAAAACACTGGTAACGTCAGCAGCTTTAGAAACGGATTGTATGTATTCTTTTTGTCGCTAGTGGAGCACCCCAATGTTTCAATTTAACTGCACTTTAGGAGTCATCCGGACTCATGCAGAACACACAAATATAATGTATATTCGGTGATCACGCATCTCGATCCAACATAAACTTTTGCTTCTTCTCAAACCAAACCCTTTTTGTTGTGTCCATTATTCTCAGGTCGGCCGCCATGATCTAGGCCTGCTCGGAGAGTAGCGCGAGCTCTACCTCCTTTTGCTTTTGCTTGACCTCCACTTTCTTGGCTCTTGACCGGGCATTAGACTCATCAATGCCGAGGCTTTTTTTTTAAATTCAAAGATGTTCTTCATTGTCTCTTCTTTCTCCCGACGTATCATCTCTTCCCTCTTCTCACTGGACACCTCCTTGGCGGCTATGATCCCCTTCAATTTATCTTGCCATGTGATTACCAAAGCTTGACGCTTTGAAATCTAGTTTGGAGTTGGTTCTTCCCCTTGGCCTGTTCTCACTTGGGATGCTGTCCTCAAGGTCGATGACCGATGAGTCGTTGCCACGTTTCTTTGCTTGAGAAGAATCATTGCGGCCACCTTTTTTGAGTGACACATAGAGGTCTCTCCACTTGGGACAATCCTTGATTACCATGCAACAATGAGTCAAGGTAAATGCTTTACCCCATGTTCGGGCGAAACCAACAAGATACATTCGTATACATAGAAGGAGGTATGTAACACCCCAATTCTCTTAAACTTTGAATTGTGGTGTTAAGCAAAAAATTTCAGAAACAACAAAAACTTTTGTTTTATTTCAGTCAACTCTTGCTTGGTGGTCTTAGTTGTCTTCTTAAGTTGTTGGTCTTGCTTGAAAACTTTTAGTAACCCTTTTATAAAAATTCCTCTAATTTAAATTTGAGTGATTTTGATCTTCATGGTTGTTAAAACATAGCTAATTAAGAGCCCTGGATTAAGCATCTCTTGTGTGGTTTTTGCAATGCACCTCGACCATCTTACTCCTTAAACATTCTACTTTTAGGTTATGCTTTGTTTGACCTTTTTAGAACTTGTTGGAGCACAATTGCATCTGTGTGTTTAGGGCTAACCAAAACAGTGACCATTTGGTCATTACCCACAACTTGCATTGTTTTAAAAATTCTTTTTTCACCTTTTAGGCTTGCAAATCTTTGCTTCACTCCATTTAGGTCACCCCTCTCTTGTTGGTGTGCAGCATTTGTGTTGTTCTTGTTTGGCATTAGTAGAAAAAGGAGCATTTCTATTAGGGTTAGATTAAAAAGGACCCTAAAACTACCCTAACCCTAATCCCTCCCCTCTCCAACGGCTCCCTTTTGCTGGAGTCAAAGGAGAAGACCAGCACCCCACCCCTGGGCCCACATGTCACTCACTCATCTCCCTCTCCACCACCCCTCTTCTCCACTCACCTCTCTCCCTTCTCCACCGTGTCCCAATGGAGCATCAGCCCCTCTCCACCCACTGGCCAGGCCACGTCTCCGACCAGCACCACCCTGCCCACACCTGCACCGCCCACCTCAGCCACTGCCCGTGCTCCATTTCCCCTCCCCTTCTCTCCCCTGTCCGAAAACATCACCAAGGAGGAGACAAAATCCCCAGCTCGACCCCGTGCCTCTCTGCTCTACATTCTCCTCTCAGACCACGCCCACACACTCCCTCTCTCCACCCTAGTCGCCCTGCCCGATCCCGTGCACTCTGCTGCTCGAGATCCTCTGAAAAACCAGAAGGTCGCCGCCGGCAAAGCACGGCCGTAGCCGTCGACTCCCTGCCTTATTCTTCGCCATTTTCGGCCTGCTGGACTCCCCTCTGCACGAGCTCACTCCACCCCTCTTCTTTTTGCCCAGGGACCGCCGGAGACGCCGCCTCCATCCTCGACCCAAAGAACGCGCCGCCGCTGTCGCCATGGACTCCGTCCACCCCAGCTGACGCCGTCCACATCCAAGCCTCTCCCTCGACCCCCTCCTTCATCCCCAGCCCTCCCCAGCCGCATGCACAGGCCCTAGGTGAGCCCCTCGTCGTCGCCGATCTTCCCCGTTCTCGGTCGCCGTCGGGCGCGACGCAGCGAGGAAGAAGAACGTGAGCCGTTGATCGCGAGATCAACGGCCCAGTTCAAACCTCCCCCCCCCCCCCCCCCCCCCGGGCTTTTCCCGCGCGCTGGATTGCGCAGCACGGCGCAGATGGGCCGGCCCATCTCGCGCGCGCGGCGGATCTGCGCTGGGCTCGGCCAGATCTGGCCCAGAGCCAGCCCGCAGACCTTTTTTTCTCTCTAGGATTTAACATTTTTAGTTTCTGTTATTTGTTTGTGTTTAGTTTAATTAATTTGTGGTAGATCTGTTAATGTTTTAGCTTTAGGATAAATTTTGTGTGGTTCCTGTGAGTTTTCTTAAACATGCAGAGCAAGTGTGACTGAAAAATATTTCATGGTTTGTGTTGTGTGTTAAATCTATTAAAAAGTATAGTTTCCACTCTTTTTAAGATAGCAGGAGCTAGGAGTGTCCAATTGGAGTGAATCCAATTTCCACAGAAAGATAAAATCAGTACCTTTCCATAGGATTTAACCTTGCATGCAGGGGATTCCCAGAACTGGAGTTTTAATCCTTTTGGTGTGGAGACCAGTAGCTTTTGTAGGATTTTTAACTCTTGTTTGGTGGTAGCTTTTGATGCAAATCCAATTCCTATAGCTTGATATGACTACTAGGAGTACTGTGGTAGAAGGATTTAATTTTTGGAGCATTATTCTAGGACTTGTGCCTTTTTCCCCAAAACAGCAGCATTGCCTTTATAAAAGGGTCCTATTGCAATGGATTGTTTTTAATTGCTTGTGCTTAGGGTTGTTTTATATTTATGTCCAGATGATGTTTGTGTATTGAAATGTTTGTTGCCTTGTTTGAATACTTTAGATTGTTGTCAACCCGCTTCTTAGAGTTGACGGTAGCTACGTTTAATTTTTTTTCCGGTACCATAGAACCGCAAGAGGAGGAGCCATACGTGGGGGCTGAACCCACCTACGAGGAAGAACAAGACCAGGGACAGTTTGCTGAGCAAGGCAAGCCACCTCACCATACCCTACTGAAATCCTATTATTTCATTAAAGCATGTTTTGTTTTCAAAATAAAATAATGCATGTTTTATTTCTTCTGTGGCACTTTGCCACCCAAAACTATTTTATAAAATATTGTTTGGCCAAAGCTATCTACTAGAATATGATAGGTGTTATAAAAATTAAGTCTTCACTTGAGAAGCCTTCTACTGAAGGCGCTATCAAGAAAATTATATTTTCTAGTAGTATATCCTTACATCCTTATCTCAAAACTATAGGATGGGAGCCTGGTCTTTGGTAAAATGTTTCCCGAGGAAAACCCGAGTCGCTGGGAGCGATCGGCGAGAAAGTATTTTACCAAAACCCATGTTGCTGGGAGCAAATGGAGGTGTTTATGAAAACCCGAAGTGCTGGGAGCATTCGGAGAGTTTATGAAAACCCGAAGTGCTGGGAGCAGTCGGAGGTGGAGATGTTTTGAAAAACAAAGTACTGCCCTAGCGGCCGCCCGAACAATTAACCCGTGCAACCACACTACCTGATATGGGTAGGGCTTAGCCGGAAGCTTGTCCATTTTAGTACGGAAGGTCTCATACTTCTATAAGGGTTAGAGTCCCTCGAAGCCGGGTTGTCGTCTGTACGAGGCAATACACATGCGGATGGACCCGCGCCGGACGATTACGTTGGGTCCCCTGCCGTGGCGGTGTGGCGTCCTAAGAGATACCAGGGGTCTAGTGGAGCACACGGTGCCGAGGGGAACAAACCTAGCGGGAGTCCTCTGTACTAGAGTGGATTAGTGGAAAGCTTTGATCATGTTATCCGAAACACCGCATACTGTCGTATGAGGACCGTGGCTGATCACGGCGGAATGACTGTTTGGTGTGGTGAAAGTGCACCACCTTTGCAGAGTGTAAAACTATTCGAATAGCCGTGTCCGCGGTCATGGACGGTTGGAAAGGTCCCCGATCTAGGCGTATGGGCATTTTATGTTTTAAAAAAGGAATTTGTTTTCGGCAAAGGAGAAAGGAGACATCAAGGAGGTACCTGGGAGGTACGGAATTTGGGCGAAGATGGTTGGTCTCGGGGAGTCAACCAGTCGGAACCCGAAAAAGAGAAAAGGGGCATCCCTATCCTAGTGTCCTTGAAAAGTTTTACAAAATGTTTTACAAAGAAGTGGAGATAGTTCCGGCGATCTCTACAAAAGAGAATTCTATCTCTAAATGTTTCTTTTTAACAAAGATATAGAGATGTCGTATTCTCTATGTCTAAATGCATCGTTTACGAAAACTAAGACCTATAGTCCAATATAGCAGCTATCCCAGTTTTCGAAAATGTTTTATTTGCATTATCATGAACACTTAATCCTGGTGGTGGTCTTGCGAGTAAGTAATTGTACTCATGGCTGTGTCCCTGGATATACAAACGTCCAGGTTTCTACGAGGAGGCCTATGCCGAGGAGGAGGAGTATGCCGACGACTACACCGCTTAGCTGTCACCGGTCAACTAGTCGCGTCCGTTGGAGACGAGGGCCGACGCTAGCCACGAGCTTCCGCTGTATCTTAGTTAATTCCGTCCTGCGTGACGATGATTTGCAGACTTGGTCATGTGACCACTTGTGTTGTAAGACTTTTATTCGTACGACTTGAATGATGTAACTCTTGATACCATGTTGGTTATGTGATTGCGATGCACTGATCATTGGGATCGTGATCTATTTTACATAACGTGGGCTTCTCGGACTCCGGTCCGAGGGGTCCCTACAAGGTATATGCTCATATGTACAAGGGAACAAAAATATACCAAGTCTTTGCTGCCAATTCCACTCACGGGCGGCCCTTGACATGGTCATACGAACCATAAACTTGTTGCATTCCGTATGGATAAACCCCCACCTTTTTTGAATTGACACTTTACTCCGGTCACTCTAAAATTTGTGGGGCTCAAACTTGTCGCGGGAGCGTACTCGGGTTTGGAAAAGTAAGGTGTTGAGTACGAGTGGGCAAGGAGAGGCACCTATCCACTTACGTCGCCGTGTTTGGCCGTGTTATTTGTCCGCGTGGACAAAAAACAAACGCGGGCGGACGAAATGTGTCCCGCTTTGGAGCCTTACAAAGTTCAGTCAGATGGAGGGCCAAGAGTGTGGAAATTTATGCGAGATGCATAACTTTAGAGAGCTCTTTATTTTGAAAATAAAATAAAAATTACGTTTTAAAGTTTCAAAAAAAAATATGAAAACAAATCCCGGTTCTAGAAAATGTGGGCATTCTACCAATGTGTTCAACATTGTCAAAGTCTAAGATTTTTTTTTTCAGTTTTCTCTACTATATAATACGGCTACAGGTGATGGTTGGTACGTTTTTAAAATTACCAATTTTACCCTCACTATATTGGTATAAATTACCCACCCTGCCACCAATAAGTGAAAAAAACGATTCGAATTAGTTTTTTTTTAACTATTCATGACGCGAGCAACTCGGCCGCGTAGTCGCGGCAGCAACGGCGGCCGGCGGCCGGCCTCGCCTCCGCCGCAGAGTCGAGTGCGGGCGCGGCGGCGGCCTCCTCCGGCGAGGCAGCGAGTGCGGGAGCGGCGGAGGGCCTCCTCAGGCTAGGGTTTCCCGCCGCTGTCGCCCCTTCCCGTCGTCCTCCAGTGAATCCGCCACAGAAACGGCTCCTCCTCCTTCGGCCCCGCTCCTCCTCCGTTGGCCCTTGCTTGCCCCGCAGTCGGCCCAGTTCGTCCCGCCGTCGCACCCTGCAGCAGGGTCCCTGCTCGGACAAGCCCTGTCCCCTCCAGGCAACGAGCCAGGAAGCTGCTTATCCACATGTCTCCATCTTCTCTGTATGAAGATCAGGTAAGAAGCAGCGGCAACGCGGCGTCTGCGGCATGGGAGAAAATAGGGCTCGGTTCATGTCTAATTGGAGTGACGTGCAAGAACAAGTTGCATCAACCGGATGACCTAGAAGAGATGGTGAGAACTGAGAAAGCAGTCTGCTTCTCTACAACCAGAAATTTCCTGGATAAGGGCTTCTCGTGAGGATGGCTGTTACAGAGGAGTAGCAGGAGAAGAGTGAGCTGTTGCATATGAGAGATTGAGAGAAGGGATTAGACAGAGAGATTGGTGCGACTCTTTGTCATTTGCGGCTGTTGCTGAATGCGAGTTGTGTGTGTTTGATGCTGATTGCACAATATGAGCTAATCAATAAACAATAATGATCTGCTGATATTGTTGCCTGCTGTTGTTTGTTTTGAGATAATTACTGCTGCTTGTTGCTGAGACAGAGATGTTTTCTTGATTGTTGCTCATGTTAGTATTTCTGTATCATAGCTAAATTAATGACAGTGATTGAAGTTCTTGAAGAGCAAGGGAGAGCTTTACCGGGTGAGCAGCAGCACAACCCATGGGCCATGGCAAGTGTTGGTTGCAAGATGGAGGAGATAATGCAGTGTATTTGTAGCCTCAGTCTGGGCATGAGATTGAATTGCTTCAAAGCAAAGGCAATGGTGGAAAGAAATGTACAGTAGTGCCTGCCTGCCATTGCCGTTGAGTATTTTTCTGAATTATGACAAGGCGTATACTGGGTACAGAGTGAGCATCTCTTCCAATTTGTGTCACTTGCAAATAGTTCAGACGAGAAATTAGTGTCTGTGAACCTCAATGGAAGAAAAATAATATAAGTCTGAACTGAAGAAAGAAATACTACCAACTTCATGAACTATCAGTGTAAAGAGGTTCCCGTGAGTCCTTTCCATGCTAAGGCTTCTTGCATCAGCTAGCTGCACATAGTACGCTGCAGTTGTTCCTCATTTGTTCACCACGTTGTTTCTGAAGTCGCTCAGAAGTTCTCTCAGGGTTTCACACAGTATGGTCGGGCGGCGGGATTTTTGGGTTTCTGAGTATGGGACCAAAATGGTTATACTCAACAAAAGAAAACCTCTGACCAAGGATTTGGATATTGTTATGGAAAAAAATTCGGAGTGGGCCAAACTATTCCCCAGTGTTCAGAAAACCGTTGCTGAATCTTCCTACCATGTCAATTTGCAGCTCAAGTTGGGAGCAGTACTAAGTCTAAATTCGGTGTACATCTGAACCTACAATCTTTAGTCAGTTTTCTGCAATGGCTCCTTCAGGTGTTCACCGAGGCGTCTGATGTTCATGCCACCGTTTTTGCAGTCACATCTTGACATATTTGGGAGGCTAAAAAATTTGTACTACATGAATATGGGGGGAAAGATGATGCATCCATGCCGTGTTGAGGAGCAAATTAGGCGTGAGCCCTTGCAGTCTGCTGTCCCTAAATAGACTCCACTGCCCGAGAGGTTGGCTATGCCTAACTTGGGCTCTTTCTGGTAGGTGGCAGCTAGCAGTTGCTCTTTTGGCAGAGTTGGCTATTCAAACTATGACAATCTGGCATGCACTCTCGTGTGCTTCTCTACTGGATAGGATGAATGCATGAGCGTTCGTGATATCAAGCAATTAGCTTTATCAGTTGTTTTTACCTACATCCCTTTTATTCATGCCAATCGTGCTTGTAATGTAGTAGTTCATTTTATCGCCAAGTATGTGATGCATGGCATTGACATTTTTTGGGTCGGCGAGATGTCGGAGCTGTTCCAAAAAAGAGTAGTAATGAAGTGGTGAAAATATCTATTCTCTAGCCTGGATCGTGCGAACATCTTCTTAGTTAGCGCATCAATAATTACAATTCGCCCGTAACAACGCACGGGCATGTTTGCTAGTCCTTTTAAACTTCAAACTATGACTGGCCGCGGCCCGCTTCTTCTGGTCCTTGCGTTTTTCATTTTTCCTTTTCGAGGAGGGTCCTCCACTTGGTTTGACTTGCGAGACCAGCCGGCCATGACAAGGGGCCCCCAACCTGTGTTGAAGAATACTACAATACAGTACAATAAACAGAGTAAAATTGAAAAAAAAAATCCCAAGCCTGTGTGCGACTGCATGCGTAGATGATGGTTGCGTGAGCATCCTCGAGTGAGTCTCCCACCCGACGCGCGGCCGTGGTGGCGCCACGTACTGTAAAGCGCAGGCGGTCTGTGACTGGCGGAATGCATGACGTGGGCCCACCGATGGCGACGCGGCACCCAATAGACTGACTAATCAGCTCGCTAAACAGTTTTTAATCCTACTGCTCGTCCGTCCGCAGTACCAGTGCCGGAGTAGTTTTAAACCCAAGTGCTATCTCTACTCTTTCCCCCGTTTGGAATGGGATCAGTTGATGGAGTAGTACGAAACACGCCGATGGGAGCAGGGAGGAGCACGTAGGAGTATATCTTTTTGGTGGCGTGAAGCGGCCGAGCTCGGTGTTCTCTCTCTTTGGCTAGTAGGTTTGGTGTCTAGCGCAGGGGCGGTGTACTGTTGGCGAGCGGGAAGGAGAGCCGCTGGCCGCTTCGCCGCCATCAACTTGAACTAACTACGGGCCGGGGACGGTGTGCAGTTCGAGGCGACGCAAGGTGTGGCTGTGAGGAAGAGGTACCTTCGATTTAAAAGCTCGTTTATGTGGCTCGCTGCTCGCCGCAACTCTGCTCCTCTCTCTCGCCACCGGACCCGCCCTCTCTCCATCTCTCTCAACAAGCACAGTCACACGCTCAGCTCTGGTGGTCGCTGCCTGCTTCAGATCCTTATCTCCTTCCTTGGCTTCGCTCTGGGGACATTCGGGATGGGGTCTGGGGAGCAGCGGGTGGACCGGGACGCCGCAGCGAATCGGGGCTGATCCCTCCGGACATGGGGTAGACTGCCTGCTGCGCGCATGGAGGGCTCCCGTGCTGCTGCTGCTGCTGGACGGCCGTGGGGCGGCGACGTTGAGGACCGCGAGCGGAGAGGCGGCGATGAGGAGGAGGGCGGAGAGGTGAGCCTGCGGGAGTGGCTGGACCGGCCGGGCCGGGCGGTGGAGGCGCCGAGTGCCTCCACGTGTTCCGCCAGGTGGCCGAGGCCGTCTCCGTCGCGCACGCGCAGGGCGTTGCCGTCGGCAGCGCGCGCCCCTCCTGCTTCGTCGTCTCCCCGCCCTTCGCCCGCGTCGCCTTCATCGAGTCCGCCTCGGGCTCCGACGCATCCGGCTCCGACAACGCCTCCGACGACGCCGACCACGACGCCGCCGAGCCTCCTCCTACGCGACGAGGTGGCGGCGACGGCGCGGCGCCCCGGGACGGGGACCAGCGCACCGAGAAGGGCGGCTTCCCGCTCAGGAGCGTGCTGGCCATGGAGCTCAACTGGTACACCAGCCCCGAGGAGGCCGAGGACAACGGCGCCGCGACATTCGCCTCCGACGTGTATAGATTAGGGGTACTCTTGTTCGAGGTGTGCGCGCTGCTATCTTCTCTAGTAAAATATCTTCTTTCGGGGATGATCGATTGCCATTGCTAATGTTCTACAGCTACGGCTGTGTTTCCTTCCTCCAGTTGTTCTGCAGCTTCGAAACCTTGGAGGAAAAGATGAGGGCAATGGCCAACCTGCGCTACCGTGTCCTGCCGCCACAGTTGCTGCTCAAGTGGCCCAAGGAAGCATCCTTCTGCCAGCTGATGATGCATCCTGTACCAGACACCCGACCAAAGATGAGGTGCGTCATTTACGTATATATTGTGCTCAGAACAGGGTTGCTTGTTTCGCATTGGGCAACACCAAGTATTTTAGTAGTTATTATTGTCACTGCATTTTTGTCCTTGCAGGCTAGAGAATTGTCTAGAATGAGTGTAGGAACAACTAGACTGAGTCAATTCTGTGACAATAAGGAACTGTTGAAACATTCATGACCAACTAACTCTAGATTTGGTCTCGGTTGAAGAATACTTAATGTAGTTTCATCTTTTGAATGAGTGTGGGAACAACTAGTACTTGACTCGTGTACTTCAATGCTGCTTTTCTGAAATTCACTTTCATCACTGGTGGTTTGTTGGTTACTACATCTTATAAAGATCTGTATGGTGCATATAACTTGAAACAATGTCACTCATTGTACAATTTGTTCGTAGAGTCTAACATTGGTCCCATGAAACTGAACTCAAAGAAGGTACCAGGTGTATTTTCTTTTCCTTTTTGTTGGTACGGGTGTGTTTTCTTCTCTGATGGAGGTCTTGACGTATAACTGTTGTATGGAGGGTTTTTTTCAAAAATAAAAATAAATTCAATACATATGATACAATTGCTGAAGTAACTAGATTCACATTAAAAAATCGTCATGCTTGCACGCTGTTACGATGCTAGTTGATCATCCTTTTTTCTATTTTTGACATGTACCACCATTTAACTTTTGGAGATGTAAGCATGTAGAAATATGAGATGGTCGGGAAACGGCGCTAGCTTATTTTCAGAATTTGTGAGAATATTTATACATGTACATCATGCAAAGATGTGTACTACAAGAAAAAAATTACGCTGTTGCTACTTGCTATATCAGTCATTCATATCTTTGTCTCTTGCACAGATCACAAATGTGCGATCTTGGCATAAAATTTTGTGATTACGTATATTCTTGCATAGTATATGCATATGATATGATTAATGCCTTTTTTCAAGCTAATTCAAGCGCGTCTACACGGGATCCAATTTTTTTGTGTGGGAAGTATTCACTTGTTATGTTTCCTGGTCCTCGTTTTATTTATATGCCCCATAGATTGTGGTATCTTTTTGTATTATAGAAGGCTCAAATATATACAACACACCATGACCACGACCAAAACCAATAGGACAGCAAAAAGAAACAAAAACAGAATGTCTGACAAAGCAAGGAGAAGAAAGTGAATTGGAGCCATGGTTGTAGACAGAGCCCAGAGCTAGACCGAGGCAGGTGGTCGTGCATGCTGGTCCTCATTTATCTTGCTTGAACTTGAGATGTCGTATGTACTTACTTAATTAAATATTGTTTGTAATGCTATATATACTGATAGGTCAACTTATAACTCACTAGAATCTTTTCCCTGTTCCTTTCGCCAATGAGGTTGTACCTTTTTGACTG
The DNA here is from genome assembly GCA_947311845.1 of Poa pratensis. Taxonomy (NCBI): domain Eukaryota; kingdom Viridiplantae; phylum Streptophyta; class Magnoliopsida; order Poales; family Poaceae; genus Poa; species Poa pratensis. The sequence goes on along the minus strand of CAMZMU010000057.1, from coordinate 21,477,002 downwards.
TTGATGACCTTTTTTTTTCTTTTTTTATTCGACAGTGAGGTGCTACGAAGTGAGTTCCTTAATCAATCAAGGAATAGTCTGGAAGAGCGTGAGGCAGCACTTCGTTTACGTGAAGAGATAGAAGAGCAAGAACTGCTGTTGGATTTTCTTCTCCAATTGCAGAAAAGAAAGCAGGATATAGCAGACAATTTGCAGGACACTGTTGCCTTCCTATCTTCTGACATTAATGAAGTACTCCACCAGCAGTCAGCTCTTGGGCAATGCGGAAACTTCTCGCTTGAGTTTGATAAAGAGGTGTCTTCTGGAACTGTTGAGGATCAGAGCGACTGTGGATCCAGAAAGCGTTTTAGACCTGAACTGCTTGCTGTTGATATGGAGGAACACAGTCGTAGTCTGGAAGAATGTTCCAGAACAGTGCCATCATCTGTGCTAATCCAAGAAAGCGTGTTGTCAAAAAGCTCCAGGTTAATGAAAAACTTCAAAAAACTCGAAACAGCATATTTTGCAACAAGATCCAAGTTGTCAAGGCAAATTGGCAATCCAATTACTTGTGATCAAGTTGTCAAGAGGACCACTGGGTCAACTGTTGGGACCGAGGGTAGTTCAATAGATGATTTTTCTTTGGAAGGGCATTCTGGTAGAAGGCAAAGAGGTTGGATGAACTCTTTTCTTGAAGGATTGTGCAGGTACCTGTCGTTCAGTCAGTTGAAAGTTCGGGCTGAAGTGAAGCAATGCGATCTGCTGAACTCATCAAATTTAGTATGCTCTGTAGGCTTTGACCGGGATAAGGAGTTTTTTGCAACTGCTGGTGTAAATAAGAAGATAAAAGTGTTCGAATATAATATGATCGTAAATGAACACCGTGACATTCATTATCCTGTGGTTGAGATGTCTAATAGATCAAAACTAAGTTGTATTTGCTGGAACAGTTACATGAAGAGTCATATTGCATCGAGTGACTTTGATGGTCTTGTACAGGTATGTTCCTTTGAGGATTGGTTTTATTTCAGTTTTGCATTTGAATATGATCATAATATTAATCACATTATGAGGTATATCCCATTCCTTTTTCAGGTTTGGGACGTTACAAGGAGCCAAGTTTTTATTGAAATGAGGGAGCATGAGAGGCGTGTGTGGTCAGTAGATTTCTCACTTGCAGACCCAACCAAATTGGTTAGTGGGAGTGATGATGGTTCAGTGAAGCTGTGGAGTATGAATCAGGCAATTTTATTCTTGCACCTGCTGTATGTCAGCTTTTGAATTACGATAATGTGGTCATCGAACTTGTATGTGAAAGTAATAGTTTTGCCCTACATTGCCGTAACATTTTCCCATGAACTCTGCAGGCTGGGAGTGTTGGCACTATCAGAACAAGGGCAAATGTCTGCTCTGTGCAATTTCAACCTGATTCTGCTCGCTCCATTGCAATTGGCTCAGCAGATCACAAAATTTACTGCTATGATCTTCGCAACATACGAGCCCCTTACTGTACACTAGTTGGACACACAAAAACTGTGAGCTATGTTAAGTATTTAGATGCATCAACCATAGTATCTGGGTCCACTGACAACTCGTTGAAGCTTTGGGACTTGTCTATGAATCAAGCAAGGGTAATTGACAGTCCAATTCAGACATTTACAGGGCATACAAATACAAAGGTTAGATGTCCTGCATATTTTTTTTAATGCGACTGTTCCTGCATGTACTTCTCACGGTATTCTTCTAGAAATGGTTATTATCAAGTTCAACCATTATAATTCTTTTTTTTTGTTTGAATACCTTAAATCGTGGCCTATCTATCTTCAGCATAGTGTTCTGTTGGCGGATCAGTCTGTTGTTTAAATTAGTTCTCTTTCACTTACCCATAGGTTAGCTGGAAAATCTAGTAGTAAGGTAAGAAGCATGTAAGAATATTGTTTGATGTTCGATATTCTACCTTATTTCTTCTTTAAATACTTTTGAATTCTGTTCTCACTTGAACGAACAATATTTTGCTGGATGACTAATTTACTTATTCTTGTTGACCAGAATTTTGTTGGCCTTTCCATTTCTGATGGGTACATCGCTACTGGTTCAGAAACAAATGAGGTATGCACTCTAAATTGGCACCAACTATTATTGCTGCATTCTAAAGATACAGTTGTACCAGAAACCAAGCTATAGATCAGTCATAGGGGGCGCTATATGCTCCTAGCTGGCCTGGTTTGGTCCTATCCCCTGTCACACCTCTATTTCATTTACAGTTCTACTAGCCTATTTTGATTTTAGATAAACGGAGCTCTATTACCTCCTGCCTCTTCTACCAGCCTATATACAACAACAGCACATTCATTGTGTTGAGTAATTCTAGACTTATTCTGTTACTAATCACTTTATGTCGAGACAAAAGGAAATCAACATTTAAGGCGAAATGCTAATACAGACAACTATTGCATTGTGGCTGAGATAAGATCGTTACTAAATTAAGCTGCATTTACAGTTTACGATAAAAAATGTTTGTCATTATGTGGGTTAGCAACCTCATATTGTAAACACTTTTGCTGAACTGGGGGAAAGGTATACTTTTGCGCCCTATACACTTATTATAGAGGAGATTTACATGCCTGAAAAGAAGTTCATGTGGATATACTAGTCATGATATTGGTTTTATTTTTTATTTTTTGACAATGTCATACATATTTACAGCTGTTCTTTCTCTTAGGCATTTATCTATTAAAATGCCTAACTTTGCCTTCTATCACACTATACATCAGGTTTTTGTCTACCACAAAGCATTTCCGATGCCGGTCTTGGCATACAAGTTCAACGTCACAGACCCAATATCAGGCCAGGAGATCGACGATCAATCACAGTTCATCTCATGTGTGTGTTGGAGAGGGCAGTCTTCAACACTTCTTTCTGCTAATTCCAGTGGAAACATTAAGGTCTTACAAATGGACTGACCCTGTACCAAAGGGCGAGTGTAGCTGCCTGGTTTCGAGTAGAAATGGACTGACTTCAGTGAGTTGTTGAGAACGTGCATGTCTTGCTATTTTGTCGCTTCAACAAGGAAGCGGGTATTCTGTAACTTCACCAGAGTTGGGAATTAGTAGGGTGGTAGAGAAGAGGTTAGCTGTATCAAGAGTTAGCGTAGGATTACAGGTTAGCGTCATAGCAAATGTAGCATAAATAGGGAAGATATTTGAGATGTTGGGGTGGCCAAAAGGTTTTGTACATCATTGGTTTGAGGTATACTTGTATAGGCAATCAATCCAAGTTTTCAGCTGACGTTGAGCTTCAATTGTTGCAGTTCCTTCTGTTTTACTTCTTCGCTTGCTTTTTTTTACCCATGCAAAAGCAAACAGTACAAGGGTCGCCATAAAAGGGACTATAGGTATTGCTGCAGCCATTCTGATAATTGGGTCTTAATAGCTGGTTTTGCTCTATAGATGCCATGGCAAAAGCTCGTTTGACACCCATCATTTCATTTCATTTCATTTCATTTCATTTGACAGAAATAAAATGATGTCATTGTTTCATTTCATTTCATTTGCAAAGTGAAATGATAGGGTTAGGTATAGGAATTGACGTAACATACAATAGTCATTTGCTGTAATTCCAAATAAAACGACATGTCCAATTCCATGACAGGCAAATACGTAGGGTATGGAATCACAAATGAATTTCATGATTCTGGCTCAAAATGATGACTACCAAATGACCTCACATCCTTTCATAGTCGGCCTTCATTGTGAAAGATAATACCATTTCTTGTCAGGTATCACATCGTTTTATGAATCTTTGGAAGCAACCACAAACTATATCAAAATACTAGGGATTGTAGACAAATAGGATGCAACTCTCGATGTATTGATCAGGTGCAAACGCACGTATATATGACAGTACAAGGGGTAGTCTCGTCCTCAACTATACAATGAAGGAGGAGGACTTGCCATACAAGAAATATACATGCACAATATACTCAACAGGATCTTGTTTGCAATTTATTTCTATGGCCATTCAAGTTATACCGTTCCTGCTTGAGCTTTTGTTACTAGCAAGCACAATGTTCTGAGGTATAGCCGTGTAGGTACATGGGATATGTTCGCCTCACTCTAGGTAATGTCTCTCTTTACAAGATTAGATATTTAGTTGGTTCCATATCCATTTCAATCTTTCGAATGCATATTTGGGTTCGTGTCTATGCTTTTAGTATATCTGGTCCACTTTAAGTGTCGGGAAAAGATTATTAGTAGGCTAACGCAAATTCCTATACAGACACGCGACAACCATTTCGGATCAGAGGAGTATGTTATTAGGCCATGTACAACGCGGATGCTAACAAGAGAGCTATGTAATTAAGTCCCAGTAGTTTTTGTTAAATGCGCTGCAATCCCGGTCTCAGGGATGGCGTCGCCGTTTAAATTGGAGTCGACGGTTGACTAGTGGATTTACTTCTTTAAAGCGACCATGAGATAATCATTTGCTTAGACGTGAGGGTCCATCTGCCAGACAGGAAACAACTGACGTGGCCTCCCCGCCGTCGCTGGAGGAGGCCACCAGACGCCCAGACGGTAACAGTGAAAGCGGGTGGCTTCTTCTCGCGCTGATTTGCTGCTTGAGCAGAGAGCAACATGTGGAAGAGTTCAGAGTATGTCAAGCATTGTAAATTGGCTTAAAAATACTTATATTCTTGCATGTGAGTGTAGCTCAGAGAACTGCTGCATTAAATTCCGCGGATGGTCAGTGTATCTTTGTTTGATTGTCATGTATCATATCGTTTTATGAATCTTTGGAAGCAAACACAAACTAGCTATTACTTATTCTTTGTCGTTGATTACTACATGCAATGCTACTTCAGTAATAATTATATTTCAACATATTATCATCTTATTACAAAATTCATTGTAACCTATAAGACATATTTGATTATGGAAAATGGTCATGACAACTGTTCAACTTATATTCTAGAATTTTCTACATGTTTGTTAAATAACCATACGCTACACCCCTCTATTAAGATATTTGCTAGGTTTATACTTTGGAATCTTTGCCAATATATTTAAAAATATTACAATTGAGAAGAAAATTCACACAGTTATATACATATACATTATATAATTCATCAGTTGTAAATAATTAAGGAGGCGTGTGTTTTTTTTTTTTTCCCACATTTAAGTTGATTTTGTATCTTCTCAAGGTTGACATCTCACAACGGAAACAAAAACTTGTGCAACCCAAATATATTTTCAATGATTTAGATTGAAACTTTATAAAGGAAAACAATTTAGAAAAATATTGTACTGCTAACAATGTTAACCAAATATTATATTAACATATTTGTTAAATAAAACTATAATTAAAATATAAATATAAAAGTTTAGTATAACTATATTTACTTTTGGAATGGCCATGCTTATGGCTATTAAGGAGTTTTGCAACTTCCAATGCACTGAACAACCCTGCACTTTATATTGAGACAGATTCTGCGGAATCTATTGAACTGATTTAAAAAAGCGAATCAAATATTTTCGTTAATTTGTTTGGAATAAATGTAATTCATGATTTTTTTAGAGAGATGAGCGTTAGAGTAAACAAAAATTTAATATGGTTAGTTATAAATTATTTAAAAATGATTGTTTCTACTGTTGTTTAATATATCATCTTTTTTACCCTAAAAACAACGAATAACCCATTTCAAGATAATAGGTCCATGTATTGACATACGTGAACCAAGCGGTGATTTTGTGTAAGCCGTGCACGATACAATACGAGAGCTCCTCTGGTGACCTAGCCACCGCCACCACTCCGTCTCCACCATAGGTCGGTTCCCCCTTCTCCGGCCGGCCTCGCTGGTGTCGGGAGGGGTGGGGAACCCGATCTATGAGTGGAGTTTTCAATATAATTAGTGTTTGTCAATAGATTGGATTAGGGTTTTGGTAGTCGTCTTCTTCTTCAATGGAGATGGTTTCATCTACAATAAGTAATCTTTGGCCCTATGTTCGACGACAAGATCTTCATCCTGGCGTCAATGGTGGTGTTGAAAGATTATATTTGTCTTGGTATGGTTTTTCAGATCTTGCTTCGCCAGATCGATTTTGGATTTTTTTCTCATGGTTGCCGCGAGGAGAATAGTCCTCGCAATATCTGGGCTACTACGTCCTCGACAATGGTGATTCGTTCTGTCGGCTCCCAACACGCCGACCAAGTTGTTCGGTTGTTTTTTCCTGAAATATCAGTGTTGGTACTCTTGCCGATGTTGGTTGATTACTTTAATGGCTGCGTGCGTGCACAAAGCTTTGGCATTACGGTTCAAAAATAAAATTATGGGAGAATCTTCGTTAGTATTCACAGGTCTATGGTTTGGTATATTTGTCATTGATCTACGGCTGCCTTCAAAAAAGTACAAGATTGTGTCATGAAAGAAGAAAGAGCTTGAAGATCTCGAAGATTTGCTCGTCTCTTTTAGTCTTTATTTTGTAATCGCAGTAGTCAGCTCGTGTATCTCTACCATGTACTATTTGATAATATAATATATGGTATTGATTGTCAAAAAGGTCCACGTATTGACATACAATTTTTTTAGAATCCCAACACCAACAAACAACAAAACTAGAATAAAATGGCGCGGCAAGGCGTCCATATGGTTCGAGTACAATTGGTTTAGGATGACTCCAACGGGGCGACGCATCGAGTCCGCGCGCCTCCGTTCCTGTCCGTGGGAGCCAAAAACACGGCCCAACGGGGCGACGCAAACGGACCGCGGTCCGTTTTTCTGTCCGTCGCGACCCATTCTTGGCCCAAATTTGAGCCACCGATGCGTCGGCCGCGGACGCGAGCGGAGCGCTATTGTGTCCTGCCCTTGTCCTCCCCTGGCCCAACCGTCAGACCATTCCCCACCCCAATCTCCTCCGCCTCTCTCGCCCCTCCCGTCGTCACCCCGCCGTCGCTCCCTCGATTTGGCACTACAGGCCATTCAGGGGACGCCGTCTGCTGCTCTTCTTCCCCGCCGTCACCGGAGCTGCTTCCTCCCCGGCACGGCCGGTGAATCTTGCGACCACATCTGTCGGAGCGCCCGCGACACTAACGCCGCCCACAAGGTGTTCGGCCGTTTGCCCCGGCAACAACCCAGGTACGAACTCGGCCATGGATAGCTCGGATGAGTGGTACTACAAGAACTACATCATGTGCCAGTCATCATCGGACGATTCCTCGGACGATGAGAGTGACGGCCTGGTTGCCACCCTCATCGTCAACGAGTACATAGAGAGGATGCGGCCGGTGTTTCGAGGGTCGTTGCCGGGCCGTTCTCCTGCCTTGGACCGGAACCGGAGAGCTGGCCAAATCCAGCTCTATGGGGACTACTTTCGTCCCCATAAACCCACGTATCCTCCCAAGATTTTCCGGTGCCATTTCCGGATGAGAAGATCTTTGTTCAACCGTATCCGGTTGAGGGTGATGCATTTTGATGACTATTTCATATGCAAGCCAGATGCATGTGGTACCCTCGGCTTTTCATCGTACCAGAAGTGCAGCGTCGCCATTCGCTTGCTTGCATATGGAATTGCCGGTGATCTCGTGGACGAGTACGTGCGGATGAGTGAGTCCACGTGCCTAGAAGCAATGTACAAGGTTTGCAAAGCCGTGGTGCAGGTGTTCGGCCCGGAGTATTTGAGGGAGCCCAATGCTGCCGACATGACCCGGCTCTTGGCCATCAATGAGGCCAGAGGGTCCCTGAGATGCTTGGCAGCATAGATTGTATGCACTGGGAGTGGAGGAACTGTCTATTTGCTTGGCAGAGGCAGTAGAAGGGCCATGTTGGGGCGTGCACGGTCGTGCTTGAGGCCGTGGCATCACAAGATTTGTGGATTTGGCACTCATTTTTTGGCATGGCCGGCTCGCACAATGACATCAATGTGCTGCAGCGGTCTCGGTGTTCAACAGACTCTCCAATGGCCTGGCACCCCAGGTGACCTATGAGATCAATGGTCACGATTATGACAAGCCTTACTATCTTGTTGATGGGATTTATCCTATATGGACTACATTTGTGAAGACCATCCCCAATCCCAATGATGAGAAGAAGAAGAGGTTCGCCAAGAAACAAGAGAGTGCTAAAAGGATGTGGAGCGTGCATTCGGTGCCCTCCAGTCACGGTGGGCTATTGTTCGCCACCCTACAAGGACATGGGACAAGGACCAACTATGGGAGGTGATGACAGTTTGTGTGATCATGCACAATGGAGGACGAACGCGATGAGGATATGCATGATCAGGCATGGCAGTTTCAGGGCCAGTTGGTTGAGCCCCAGGGACCGTCCACATTTGTCAGTTTCTCGACTTCCACCATGACGTTCGTGAGAAGTTGTCTCATCAACGGCTCCAAAATGATTTGGTGGAGCATGTCTGGCAGCACTACGGGCGCCAGTAGTTCCATTTGATGAACTATTGGTCATATTTATTTGGTTTGTAAGACTATGCATGAAACAATTTGTTATTTGTGAAACATTTGTATTATTTGCTGAATTATTTGGATTGTAATAACTATTTGATGAACCATTTGGATTTATTATTTGGATTGTATGGTTTATTTTGTTTCCTATATACTTGTTTTGTATGGATCGATAAAATGATCAAATTGATCAAAAACGCGAGGCGGCTACCGCGCACCTCTGGCAGGCGCCGGACTACGTCCTCCTAGATATGAATGAAAAATGGCCGTTTGTGGCCCACCTCCCCTAAATATGAATGAAAATGGCCATATATGGCATGTTAACTAAAAAAACATGTGTCCGTTTGCGATGCATCGGCCGTTGGACGCAGTGACCAGAAAGGGGCGGACCTGAGCCGGACGCGCTTCCGTTTGCCGACCCAAACAGACAAAATGGACCAAACACGCGTCCGTTTGGTCGCCTCGTTGGAGTCATCCTTATTACCACCAGCCGAACACCGTGAACACGCACGGACACACTAGCAGTAGTATGCATCACGCCGCGCGACAATGAGTCCGCGCGCGTCCCATCCGAAGCCGAACTCGATCGATCAGCATTTGCCGGGTTTCGTCGGCCCGAAGATGAATTCGCCGGCGGTGTAGAGCGCCTCCAGGTCGATCCCAGCATCGGAGACCGGCACGATCTTGCGGAGCTTGAGCGGCGACCCCCTGTTCCAGCGGGGCTTGACGTCCCTGCGGCACGCTCGCACCGGCGACCCCAGCACGTACACCTTGCAGTCCTTGCTCGCGAACGGCGCCACCTGCTTCGCCATCTGGATCTTGAAGTAGCCGCGCGCGTCCGTGGCGCCCCGGAGCGACATCGCCCACTTCCCGCGCCTGCACCGCAGCAGCGCCGCCGCATCTGCGTAACAAAACAGAGATCGCGGCATATGAGCAGAGACGACGACGGTTAGTTAACTCGAGGGTCCTACCTACGGCTCGTGTGTGTAGTACGTACTCTGGAGCGGGGACGCGTTCTTGGACTCGACGAAGCCGGCGTACCGGCATCCCTTGCACCAGACGGTGCCTTCGACGCCGATGGTGAAGTTCATGTTCGGCGGCGGCCGGGGCAGCCCCATCGCCGAGCCGCTAGGGAGGCAGCCCAGGGAGAGGAAAACAAGGGAGAGGCAGACCAGGAGGCATCTCGCGAGCAAAGCCATTTTTACTTGAACTTGCTACTACGATCAAATTAAGAAGCCGTGGTGGAATGGAATGATCATGCAAAGTCTGAGAAGAGGGCTCAATTTATAGGCTGGCGTGCATGTCGAGGTGAATCGAGCCACGGATTCCGGTTGGTGCAATTGCTTTGGATCGACCGAATTGGGGAATCGGGACTGATCGGACGTCGGGGCATGCATACGTAACATCATTACTTGCATCTGGCTTTTGGTGCGTTGCAAGCTAGTATGGCGTCCATGTAATGTAGCCTGAATTTGCAGACAGTCAGACGGATAATGTTACCGAAACTGCATCCGTGACCATGCAAACCAAGGGGCGGCGGCGCCGTCACGCACCCCTGCTGGATGCTGCAGATAGCAGCAAAGGGGCGGCGATACTTCAATTTGCATGCAACAAAGGGGTATCTTGATTCCCCTGATCGTTGGATCGATGGCTTCTTCACTGCACATATATCGCCGCCCCACGACGCACTGACGCAAAGTCAACCCGGACATTTTAGCCGTTGATGCAGAATTGCAGGTAACTTGTTCTCGTGGAAAACTGGAGAAGAATATGATTAAGCAACAAAAGCGATGCTATGATGCATCTTAAAGATTGATCCGCCATTCTTATCTGCTAATTAGCTACTAGCATCTCGGTAATCACTCAGTTGATGCAGCAATCGATGCCACATTGGGCGTGTAAACCGTAAAAGTTGCAGACCCCGTTTGAGAGCTCTGTATTTTTTAAGTATTCAAAGAATACTTTGATTTTTAGAAATATTGAAGTATCAAATACTTTGAGCCGTTTGGTTTTAGTCAAAATTGTAGTTTTATGTACTTCCATGTATAGGAAACTACACTATTTTTAAAGTGTATGAGAAAGAGGGTTGGACCTCTTTTTCCAATACTGAAGTAAGACTAGGCATAGCAATATTAATTGTGGTTTTTCGAATACTTTAATTTCAAGAGTACTTCACTAAGCTGTAGTATCTGAGATTTACATAGAAGAAAATATCCGCGGTACACACACATGCAGTTGCGCCACGGTATATTCGTACAACGGCACCAGAGTCTATGAAGTAATTAGCCCTACCTTTGGGGCGTGTTTGGTTACTCGCACCAAAAAAGGGCCTCCCGTCTCCGTGGCCCTGGCGGACCTGGCTCAGCTGGAACGTGCCTGATCCAGGTTTTGCAGCCCGTTTGGTTGTATGCATATCGTTTTTCTTTTTTGCCTATTTATTTCGCATTTTCGTGTTTGGTTGGCTGCAAACTTGGCTGAGGGCTGTTTAGATGTCACAAACAGCTGTTTGGTTGCATGCATGTTCAGTGTTGTGCTCACCACTTTCAAAGCTGGTGATTTTACCACCTCCTAACACACATGAACACAACCACAATGGCACAATCACAAGCAGCAATAAGATCACGCGAATATAGCTCGGTGGAGAGGATCAAGTTCAGTGCAAACTACTTAACTACATCACACCAGGGGTAAGTAACACACCCTGGGGACAAACCGGGGAAGTAGACACCCTGATCAAAACATGTTATGGGCATTCTAAGCCCGGGTTAACAGCTAGCAGGGGCATTCATGCCCCTGATCAACATTAACAGGGGCATCACATGCCCCTGATCAAAATACACTTACCTTAGCACGCTGGAACTAGCCGTGCTGAGGACAAGTGTAGGACCTTGCCGTCGAGTTGGTGTTCTTGTAGATGTCCATCTTGAAGCCGATGGCAGTGAGCTTGAAGACTAGGACGTCGTCCTCCTCTAGACTGTAATTGTAGACGACGTCTGGCCAGTTCCTCCCGATCACGATCTCGCCGGTGTCCTTATAGTACTGGAGCTGAACATGCTCGTCGCAGTACTTGCAGGCGCCGATGGCGATGCAACGAGGCAGGGGGATCATCAGCTACGCCTTCAAGCTGGCATGGAATGACCTTGGGATGAGCATCATGTGGAGGTCATCCTGGTCCAGCTGCACGTAGAATCGCCGAGGAAGTCCTAGTTTTGCCATGTGGCCGACCTTGGGCTTCTTCCCCTTCACCACCTTCAGCAGCTCATGCGCCTCCTCTTCCCTCCCAAGCAACAATGGCTTCTGAAGCCTGGTGTGGTAGGGGATGACGCCGGGCAATGGCACCAGAGGCTGAAAGCCTGGAGGAGGGCCATCTTGCTCAGCCTTGGGTACCTTGTCATGGAGTGTGACGATCGTTAGCAATGCACAAACACGCAATGGCCGATCAATGTAAACAAGCAATGGCCATTCATGCACAAGCAAGATATCTGGATTTGGGGCAAAAAAAAAAACCCAAATCAAGCAGTGCACAAGCTATAGACAGTAGATCGTAACATCTAAACCTCAAATCATGCTCAGCACAACACATGCACAATGAGAAAATGCACAAAAAAACCTCAATGTCAAGAACATGTCGATTTGGAGCAAACAAAACCCCAAATCAAGTAAGGACTGCACTAATCTAGCAAGGAACAAGCTTACGCACAGTAGATCGGAACATCTACATCAGAATCTGACATTGACTACACTAATCTAGCATGTAGAAGCTCGGATGAAATACCTACATCTACTGATTCGAAGTGACATCAAACCCTAACTGACAAGGTAGGATAGATCGGAACTTACCGTGATTGCTGCCGCTGGTGCAGGCGGTGGAGGTGGCGACTCGGCGCCGGCGGTGCAGGCGCTGAAGGGGGTGGAGGCGGCGTCCGTGGTCCGGTCGAGCAGCCTGGCATCGTAATGGCCACCAGTGGCGGCGCGGCCATCGGCACAATCAATCCAGTCGGCGCCGCCGCCCGCAGAGCTGGAGCGGAAGGCGAGGGCGCCGTGGATGGACCCGTCTTCCATGCGGCGGCCGTTGCGGCGGCCGATGATGGCCCCAGTGACAGATGGGGGAGGGCGCGTTGAAGTGTCGTCGGAGCTCCTCCGGTGACATCTGTTGTACGAAGACGTTGTGCACCCACCGGGAATGCGGGTCCTCACCGGGGGGCGGCGCGGCAGTGGACGAGGCCGGCCATTGCGAGGGGCGGTGAGGCGGAGAAGTTGAGACGAGGAGAGAGAGAGTGGACGGTGACAGGAGTGGGGAGTGGGGAGTTAACGCGAAGCGTCGCGTCTCCCGCGCTTCCCAACATGTGCGACTGCGAGGCACGCGTGGCTCTCCTCAGCCTGGCCCAAGGAAAACGGCCGATTCGGCCATTCCTCCTCAGCCAGGCCCAACATGCTTTAAGGTTCGTGCAAATGCACGAACGCGGGCTGGGCCAGGCAACCAAACGCACGATTTTTGCAGCGCCAGGGCCTGGTTGACCACCTTGTGGGCTACCAAACACGCCCTTGTTGAAGCAGTTGGCCGCTCGGATGACATACTCACAACCACGGTGGGCACCGACTGGGGACTACGTCAACTGTTCATGACAATCATCAGGCCCTTTGGGGGCAAATTTGAGAAAACGAATAATAAATTCAAATCTCGTATTTCTTCTGATGATTCGCCCTTTCTAGAAACTTAACCCACATTTGACATTTCCTCAAAACTATTTCAAAATTTAGCCAGCTAATAAGTCAGCCCCTACTATTTTGATGACGAGCTCTGGTTCCCGCCCCACAATTTTTCCTAATGGTTTAGCTGTTCTATAATAGGGGTCGGCTCGAGAAAGGATAGAGCCGACTATATCAAACACAAGCCTTCATGGCAAACAAACAAATGATGACAGAGCGCTAACTTAAATTTATCTTATAATCTTAAAAATGTGTATATTTTTTTTCTCCTTTGTTATTTGTTTGAACTCGGGTACAATGAAAATGGAAGCCAACACAACTCTCAGTGTACCAGACCAGCAGCACCGCGGCGACGAGTTGACCAACACTCAGACACAGCGGGGAGAGAGAGAGAGATCCTTGATCCAATCAAGGGTTGTTCCTTAGGAGGGGTGGTGCGACCAGGGAAAGGGGTGAGACTGAGGTGAAAGGCTTGGCTGCCTCCTTGTGCCGCTCCCGTTCATTTATATAGGGGCAAGGGGTGGTCGGCCGTTGAGTCTACTCGTACATGGAGAGGGATTTTACTCCAAGTTGCCTTGCGCCCCATGGGTGGGGGTGCGGTTGTATTGGATCCCCTTCCGGAATCTTCCACAGACTTTTAGAACCTTCTGATATCTTTCGGAACACTTTCAGACATCATTGAAATAATTGATAACCTCCTAAACACTTTCGAGATCATCTGAAACGCTTTCAAAACTATCTTATCTCATTTTCCATTAAACATAGCATTCATATATGTTGCTAACCATTAAGCATGTGACCCAACAGGTTTGAACAAACATAGGTATGTCAGGAACACATGTCGGTCAATAATCGTCAGCGGGATATGAACACTCGTAATGATACCCATATATCATCCAAGGCCATAATCCAGTGAACTTTTTTTTGAAGACCTGGTGAACCTTATGTTACCAAGAAGTGAGCCCAACCACTCAGTTTAAGTCCTCACAGATGCAGATTTAGATTCTTATTATTTAAAACAAAATCTCTGTAGGGGCTTCCCCTACCGCATTTTCTTAAAAAAAAAAACCTTATATTACCGCATACAATTCCTTTGCCTTATGATACATTACACTGCATAAGGGGAGACTCTTTTGGCATCCCCATGATTGACACTTGGTCGCTATATCTAATTATTCCTGTTACCGTTTTGTACTCGTTATCGTATTCTGCTATCCACGTGACTAACACTTACTGAGAGGTGTCATAGTGTATCTCTCCATAGAGGTAGGGACACCAGTACATCTTGACCTATCTAGCACCATGTCATACTTTTCAGCGTACCCAAAAGTCTACTTTACAATTACCAAGTTATGCAGAAACATTTGGCAACCCCAAAGTAACCATCTGGTATCCAGATCTACGATAATCTCATGGTCTAACGATGCAAGTAAATGTTAACACATTATGAGGAAACACTGACAACTTATTGACGACATATATCATAAATATCTATCCAACACTAATGTTACACTAACGGTGTGCTTTCATTACCGCCGACATCCTTGTAACACTTACTAGGCCCATGATCAGGAAAATAATATTATCAATAATAGATGAGCTAGTTTAGAGGGTGTGATTAGGTATTTGTTTTGGTGTTTATTTGCAATTAGGCTTTCCTCGGAATTCCACGTTCAAGAATTGATACAATTCTAGTATAGAACATAACCATAATCATAAACATGGGAAAAATAATAACAACTTTATTATTGAGTCTAAGTCATATTTTCAACATGCATTGCCTCGAAAATTGAAAGAAATTGTGTGGGCGTCACACTTTGGAAGTTTCGGCGCATTAAGGACATTGCATTCTTCAACATAGCGCATCGACAATTGTGGCTATGGCATGAATCGATGGATGGATGAGGAATGTCGTGGGTCGGTAAGGCTGCTTGGTCGACCGTCAGTGTTTCACCTTCTTCGCAAACCATTGTTATCGGAGATAGAATACCAATTTTTTTTGGGAAATCGAGATGGTTTAAGAGTTAGATCCCATCCGATCTAGTTCCGGGCCTTTTCAACCTCGTGGACGGAAGAATATCTCAGTGCATGCAACGATAACATCGTGAGGTGACGCCGCTTCCGAGTGTTGATAATCAGGTTATTTGGCAGTAGAACAACGCTGGGATGTACTCTGCTCGATCTGTTTACCAGACCCTTACACCAGATCATACTCCAACACGGATCACGTGGCAATCTAGAAATCAAAATTAAGTTCTTTTGTTCGCTTTTAGTTCAGAGGTGGATCTTTCAAGCGGACATGTTAATCTTTTGGGGTTGTGCCTTGCAGTCATCTTGTGCCATTTGTGGGCAGGAAAATGAGGATGCTGACCACTTGTTCGTCACCTAGCTTCGCCGACAAGTTTGGTTGCGGGCCACGTATGAATTCCAGTCCATCAAGCCTACAGATCAGAAACTCCTTGATTCTTTTCTGGGTTGGTGGAACCATTCTAAACACTTGGTGGACGAAGCGTAACGCAAGGATTTTGATGGTGTGATCGCCTACTCGGTTTGGGACATTTGGAATCGCTATGGGGGTTACGGAGCTGTTTGGTTAGGCTTATTTTGGTCTTTTTGAATTTGGATTATAAGGCAAAAAAAACACCTAAATAGGTGCTTTTTTGTTGTGGTTCTTGATCGGACATTGTTGCATGATGGCAAAAGCCAAGAACACATAATTCGGTGTTTTTTTTTTGTAAGACAAAGTCCAAAAGCGCCTAACCAAACACCCCATATCCTCCTTTTCTGCCGTAACCGAGTTTGTGGCTTTCATCTCTTCTAATAGAGCGGCAATTCTCCCGCCAGTTTTTCAATCATACATAGCGTTGTGTGTAGTCAATCCTGATGCTCCAGTTTTTCAAACAAACTGAGTATTTGGTACCAGTGCCCTGGTAGTGTGGACTGTCTAGAGTACAGAGCCTCGCTTAGGGTTTTACGAAATGAACCAGTTAGATGCACGTGCACATTGCACATGAAGTCCTCAGTCACGTTATACTAGAAGATCTAAGTATCAAGTGAAGACTCCATAGTATTTATACAGTCCATTTCGCAGGTAGAACCACGGACGACTTCCATGGTTCCTACCTCAAGCGTGATTTGAAATTTAAGATGTCAACAGCTTAAAGAATTGCAGGCCGGCAAAACAATGATAATTATGAGACAGAGGACACATACGACACCGAGAACTCGATACTACCACTCCATTACAAGTATGCAACAAGCTAGCCACACGAGCTACGTACAACGGTACAAGAACTGAACTGAACGTACATTGGCTACAAGTAGCAACACGCACACAGAATTAACACACCATCGCAATTAAGTGCAACACTCTGCCAGACATCCATCAACAATGCATATAACTATAGATGTTTACTCGCACACTACTACTAGCCGGATCGATGCTAGAGGCGGCGGCGCGGTCAGCCGGATGGACACATCTGCCCGGCAGAGGGGCCGTAGAAGAGGACGCTGACGGGCTCGTAGATGCCCTGCATCCCCACCGGCGGGTTTGTGTAGTTCTCCCTGACGATGGATAGCCCGATCCCCTTGTTTGGCGGGTAGACAGGCATGTCGCAGTGCGACGTCGGCGACGTGCCCAGGAATATCTTGCAGTTGCGCGGGATGAAGTTGGGCAGGTCGTAGAACATCACCAGGAAGTAGCCGTGCTCGTCCGTCACCGTCGCCGTCACGTTTACCTTCTTCTTCCCGAAGCACACCAGCTGCGCCGTCGCGCCTGCAGAACGGGCAATTGACGTCAGCTTGCAGCTTAATATGAAACAATGGCTATGATCTAGTTGATGCAAACCTTGGAGGGGTGACGCGTCCATGTCGTGGCTGTAAAACCTGCTGGATCTGCATGTCTTGCAGTAGATCACTCCCTCCACGACCACGAACGGCTGGACCGGCGGCGGCGGCAACACGTACGCGGGCGACGGCGACGGGGACATGTCCGTGCCAGTGGCTACCCACGGTGGCATAGCCGTGTTACTTGCCGGGGAAGGGGCATGGAAATGCCATTGGCCGGCGGCGGCAGCGCCGACGCTGGCGCCATGGCCGAGTTATCGGCCATCACATGGTGGGCAGGGAGTAGCAGCGCGCCAAGGGCGAGCAGCGCCGCCCCGGTTACGGCTGCGTAGCTCCTCATCTTGCTCAACTCACTGACTGGTTTTTGCCTGTCAACGATGGTGTATCGTTTCCCGAATATAACCACTGGCTAAAGTCAGAATGAAGTGCGTGATCAGATGTGTCTGGGCAGGGGCTAATTTATAAGGTGATCTGGCCGCGCGCTCGGCCGGTTCTAAGTTTGACCCGACGAGCAGTGCGGCTTAACCAGATTTCGTTCACAGTTAATGGCTTTGATGTCTTACTACAAGTGAATCACAGAGTACGAGACTAGGCTAAGAAAAATGCAGAGTGCGTCTCGACCGGAAGTTAAAATCTGCTTCTTGAGTTCTCGTCATCTTTGCTGCACAACGGTAACATATATGGCAGAGGCAGTGCCGTATTGCTCCCTCTCTGGCTCTCTCCCTCTCTCTTGGGATTGCTCGTTTGGGAAGTGTGTTGATGAATTTTAAGATGTGGTTTTCGGTGCAGCAAAATCGATCCGTTCGTGAGAGTGCGCGCGACTTCTCGGTTTGAGCGGGGAGCTCCGACTTCGTTTGACTTCACTTCACCATAGTGACTGCAATGATGGTCGCGCCTTTCTTCGGCCTCGGCGGCAGCTTTGCATCCCGGAACCTTCACATTGTTTAATCTCGGCAATAAATGCTGGTATCGCTAATGTAGAGTTGATTAACCAAGTGACGCCTGACCCCCATGGTTAATCTGCCGAGTGCCAAGTCGCTTCATCAGATTCTGTTTTGGTGTGTCAGGTGCTCGCTTGGATCCATCTGCTCGGTAATCATCGATCCTGGCGCTGACCGTTTTACACTTTCACAATTCAACCTATTTTTCGAGGTTGCATATAATATGTGCCTGTGTGACAATTGCCGGAAGCATAAGAAAAGTTTAGTCAATCGTGCCAATAGGCGGGAAAATTTGAATTCCAAAGAGTCTTGTTGTTCCTTAACAAAGATGTTCCACACATTAGAATGTACTGTAGTCGCTAGATGACATGCAGTGTCTTCTTTCATCCATATAAACAGTCATCTTCTACCTTTTTTGATAAAGGAAATATATTAATATCAAATTGCTACCAATTACACTCAGCCTCTGCAACAATATAATACTAAAAACTTATCGAGACACTGAGGATACACACAACTAAAAAGGAAATTATAAAATGCGCGTTGAAACGATCAGGGCTCAGAACAGTATGAACAAACCAGCACTAGTGGCGACACCTAGATTATGAAAGAGGTTCTGCAAGAACGACGCCTTCAACAAGGAAACACTTACTCCGTGCAAAGATGTTCCACACATTAGAATGTACTCCCTCCGTGCATGAATATAAGATGTTTTAGCTATCCAACATGTTGTCTACATGCATACTAATATGAGTGCACATACACACTAAAATATGTCTAAAATATCTTATATTAAAAAACGGAGTGAGTAGTCGCTAGATGACATGCAATGTCTTCCTTCATCCATGAACAAAGTCATCTTCTACCATTTTGATATAGGAAGTATATTAATATCAGATTTATACGAATTACGCTCAGCCTCTGTGATAACATAATGTTAAGAACTTTTTTTTACATGATAATGTTAAGAACTTGCCGACACACTATGATATGCCTAGTATGAACAAACCAACACCAAAGACGATACCTGGACTACAAAAAAAAGTTTTCGAAAACCGACGTTTTCAAGAAGGAAACAATTACAATGTTTGGTTTGACTTAAATGTTGAAACTTAACTATTAAACCAATCATCTTAGAACCTTAATAATTCTGTAAAATCATTAGTGGTATACACAGCATGTGCAACAACTAGGCAATAATAAGGCCAAGACAGTTTCTTTTAAAAGATAACACGTTTAGCACTTGAATAAAAACATGAGATAGAATAAACCAAAGCAAGTGTGGAACACAAAAATCGTTGATAAATATTGAAGTTAAACCAATGCCCTTTGAAGTTGTCGTCTCGAGTTCAATCCTTTGCATGTTGACATTTCCCCATGACTATAGTGAGCCATTTAAAGAAGACATACATGTATAACCAGGACTAACCTTCAAAGTTTTGAAGAACCACACGATCGATCCGAGAATGCCAATAAGTGAGACCCTAAGATCATTGAATGAATTATGCTGAGAGTGGCACCCATTATAAAGTAAATTATTGAACATTGGCTTAATGGTTATACTGTCCGAAAAAAGTTGGGAGCACAAAAGAAGGAAGGAGAACCACTGACCATAAACATACTTGGCACCTTGATGACGTGAACACGCAGGCTCGTTGGGAGACCCCAAAAGGAAGGTATGATGTAATCCAGCATAAGCTTTCCCTTGACTACAAAAGCAAGGTTATCGGAGCAGTAGGAATTGGAAGAGCTGCAACACGTGTCAATCTACTCTGGTGCTTGTAGATCAACGTGGACCTGCACACAACAAAATCAAACTAATTTGCCCCAATGAAACAGGAAGATTGTCAATCTCCCTGGCTTGTCGAATACAAAGGATTAAATGTAGAGAGAATTGCTTATTTGACCCTTCCTTAAAATCATCTTCCCTATTTGGTCCTAGAAAAATAAATCTTTCCAATTTGACATCTTAATTTCATTTCTTTCCTAATATGGCTCTCTAGTGCATTTTGAGCACTAAATAGACTCTTTTGCCCCTGATAAATTATAGATACGTTTGAGACGTATCACACCTTTATTTGCACCACCATAGCATAGACATGTCAACGTATTCGTCCCCAATGCCACATGTTCCCTATGGTTCAGGCTACAAGTGGACACAATGTCGGGGGATACCCGGGGGGGGGGGGGGGTTGTGATAGAATCCTATACGTACATGCACGTGAACAATCCTGCTAGTTTTATAGTCGAGTGGCCTTCTTTGTAACTTCTCCTCTAGTGGTGGCTTCCTTGTTCCCTCCCTACCTTGAGTAGTATTACTGTGAGATCCTGGCCTAGGGCTTAATAGGATTGATAGGATACTCATATCAACAAGTTGCAACTTCTTTTCCGGAAGCTCATCTAAAAAGAACTCCGAGGTTAAGTTGCTTGGCCTGGAGCGATTTGAGGATGGGTGACCGACCGGAAGTCCTTGCCGGGTGCGCACGAGTGAGAACAAAGTGTGCAGAAAATACCAGTGTTGATCTGTGGGCCAGTCTAGATATCCTAGAGAGCTGTCAGGGGTGACAGGCCCGGCCCGGAGGTGGGCCGGGGTGTTACATTTGGTATCAGAGACGACCTTCGCGGTAACTCGGGCGTGTGCGGGTTAGTGGGCAAACATGTGGGACATGTGCTGGCACTGGGCGCACAGACGGGTGCCAAGAGGGGAAGTTCCTGGACTGGGGGTTGATCGACGAGGGCGTCGGTCTTCTAAAGGGTAATGGATGTGAGATCCTAGCCTAGGGTTTTGTCGGGGGGCCACCCCCGGGTAGGGTCAAGGCTTGGCATGAGTTGAGTTTTAAGTTGTGCCGAGGTACGGAAAGGGCCGACCTGTTTGGGCCTGGGAGTGTCCGAGCTTCATCTTTGCCTGGAGAATATAAAGGCCGACCTGTCTTGGCCCAGAGGGTCCGAGGTATCCCGTTGGCATGGGCCGACGTTCATAATCCGAGCTATGATCAGCCGACCTAACTACCTCGGTGCTATGATTTGTATTGTGAGTACAGGAGAAGCTATTTGAAGGAAGTAAGGTCCGACCTGGTCAGATCTTAAGCGCAAGATCCGAGGTAAGGAGCCCGACACATCCGTGCCGGCTAACCAAGGCAAGAAGCCGTAGGTCGGGCGGGAGTCAATGCTCCGGATTCTGCGGGGCTGCACGTCTCTGACCGCTGACCACGCGAGATCTGGGGAAAGGCTACGTGGTAGCTCAGCCAGGCCACGTCCTGTCTCTGTCAGAGGAGACATGCTAGCTCTGCCGTTATGCAGCAGGGGATGGGCAGGTCATGTCTTGTCCCTGACAGAAGTACGATGATGACCAAAGCAGAGGCATGGCAACAGTGTTCAGCAAGGGGCACAACGGTAACTCGGCTGGCCTTTATAATGGGCTTCAACCCCTCCTGCGAGGAGGATCGATCGACCAAGAGAGAGATGAAGGAATCGAGATAGAGAGGAACCTCGGAATCCCCGGAGACACCTCGGATCAAGCTCGGAGTTCCTTTTTCCTCCCTTGTAACTTCATCTTCTACCTCAAGTTCTCACCATTGTATCATCACACAGCTCGAGGAGCGGCTTGTACTTGTCACCTTGAGATATACACCAAGTAGGATAGTGCTGCAGTAGGGGTGTTACCTCCACAAGAGGGCCCCGAAGCAGGGTACATCGTGGTGTGCTTTGTGTTCTTGGTTTCTTGGTTTCTAGTTCTGTTCTTGCGGTTTCTTGCGTGTTCTTGCTTGTGCACTTCTTGAGTGCATAAACCCTCCCCGGATTCCCCCAACGACCATTCGGCCCCATCTTAGCCATACCTATGGCATCTGCCGTGATCCCACCACGACAGTTGGCGCCCACCGTGGGGCAGATTGAGGCGTTGGAGGGAGTTTACATCCGGACGGGCTCAGGCGAGCGTGTTCTTTCCGGGCTTATCGCCAAGATCGGTGAGTTCACCTTCATCAGCGACAATGCGGGGTGTTTCGCCGGCAAGCCCTTCCCCGAGCATGGCTTCACCATGATGCTTGGCAGCTTCGTCACCTACGTTGCTGTCGAGGTTGTTCGCGAGTACCCGGAGCAGGTGCTCGTGGACGACGAAACTCCTCTCCTCGCGGCTTTAGGTCGGCGTATCACTCGCCCCGAGAGCTGCGTGGAGGTGATGATGACCGGTCCGGTTGATGCCGCTGGCAAAGTAGATGCCAGCAAATCCAAGCCGGCCGAGGTTGCTAAGGTGAGATCTGCAAAGCCCAGGCTAGAGAAAGAGTTGCCTGGTACCCCCGAGGTGCAGGGCCGAGGTGCGACCCTAGTAGAAATAGTGGAGACACTGGCAGACCCAGTAAATCCAGGAGTGGATGTAGTAGTGACTGTGGCCGACCTAGAGGCAAAGCGTGTCCTGTTGCAAAGGAGGCTGTAGCAATGATGACAGCTAGAGATGAGTTCAATAGAGATCTGCGTGAGTACAATGCAGCGAATGGCTTCACCCCGGTAGCAGTGATACAAATAGGGGAGCCGAGGTGCGGCAGAGAGGCAAGGGGCTCAATGATGAGATAACAGGGAGGCTCGACCTACCACCTCGGCTAGGAGTGAGAGTCGCGTGTCGACTGGAAGGCCGGTATATAGTTCCCCTGCTAAGAACCTCAGAGCTGCCGAGGCAGGCAGGGCCGAGCTATCCGGGTTGACTGGAGATGCATGGCGTGCGCAGCAGAAGCGAGTCAATGAATTAGTGTATGTAGCTAACCAGCAGAATGAGGCTCTCCGCAGAGCATATGCCGGGGCTGGTGATTCGAGATGGTTTATTCAGCTAGGCCAGTTAGTCAGGTGTCCAAGGGGCAAGCCTCGTCTCCACTCGTCGGAGGAGCCGATCGAGCCCGGAGTGTCACCTCGGGTCAGAACAAGCAGCTGCAGATGCAGATGTATGATCCGGTGTTAGCAGCAAAGCAGAAGGTGGGCCAGGGCAATGCTAGCCGAGCTAAGGGAAACCCCGGCCAGGTAATGCAAGCCGAGCTAAGGGTAACTCCGGTCAGGGAAATCAGAATGGCGGGCAAGCAGCGTCGGCTGGCCGAGGTAAACCACCTCCGCCCCCGAGGTATCAGCAACAACCCGGCCGCAGGGGCAATATCAGCGAGAGCCGGAGTATGTTCAGCAACCTCAGAACGTCGGTCAAGGCGATGACCGATATGATGATGGAGACTCGGCCATGGCGCGAGCTGGATACCACAGAGTGGATGGGGCGTTGGGACCTCGGATAGGAGCTCGGATGTTAGCTCCGGCGATGTTCGTAACAAGCTGGATAGAATCTACTTGTCCGAGCAACTGGAGGAGGAAGGCCCTCCTGGTCCGGCGTGTTTCGGACCTCGGATCATGAAGGAGCCACCACCGCCAGTATCTCAGTTCCAGTTAGGTCGGAACACCAAGCCATACAACGGGAGCACCAAGCCGCAAGATTGGCTGACAGATTATGTATCCTCGGTGCACATAGCGGGGGGCAATCGCCGATGGGCGGTCCGGTATCTCCCGCACATGTTGGAAGGTCCAGCTCGGATCTGGCTGAATAATTTGCCGGAGTATAGTATCAACTCCTGGATAGACTTGGAGCTGGCGTTTAACAGCAACTTTGCTAGTACATACAAGAGGCCAAACCGACCTCAGCTCCTGGCAGCATGTAAGCAAGATGATCATGAAACTGACCGAGAATTCTTAACTCGGTGGAGCAATGTTCGGAATTCCTGTGAAGGAGTTGTAGAGGCACAGGCCATTTCCTGGTTTGCAGATGGTTGCGACATGGCAGCATGCTGTGGCAGAGGCTCCAAAGAGATATGCCGAAATCCCTAGCAGAGACAATCCGGATTGCAGATTCTTATGCTCTGGTGATCCGATGCAGCCAGCAGCAGAGGCAGTGGCACGTAACAGAAGGAGGGAGCCAATAAACAACCGGCTCGGACCAAGGTGTAATGACCGCCAAGAGTTCGGACAAAGAGGAGGGAGCCGGACTATCCATACACCTCGAACCAAGTTGCAGCGGTGAACCCGGATCAGCCCGGAGCTGGAGGTGTCCAGAGGCCGAAAATCAATGGTCCGGCATTTAGTCCGAACCCGGAGCCACCCTTGACTTATGAATTGATAGATGGTCCTTGCTGTTACCATACGACCGACCCGCGCAAGCCAGCCAACCATTCAACCCGGCAGTGCAGCTGGAACCCAGAATCAGGAAGAAGGGGCGAAGGCCGGAGGAAACAGAGGAGGACCACCTCAGAGATTTCAGCCGAGGCCCAACCCAATCTGTCCGGAGCAAATGTTACCCCGATAACCACTGCACCTCCTCCGAGGCCTGCAGCAGCAAGACCCGTGAATGTTGTGAATGTCCGAGGTAATAACAACAATAATGGTGCCGGACCAAGTCAGCAGTATGAATACCCCGGAAATGACTATAGAGAGGCTCATGCGAGCTATGTGGTCTTTGTGACCGAGCCAACTGACAAGAAGAGTGTGCAGAGGCGTGCCATGGAGGTGAATGCAGTAATGCCGGTGGTGCCGACCTATATGAACTGGTCTGAGCAGGAGATCACTTGGAGCAGGAAAGATACACCTCGGATCATGCCGAGCCCTGGAAAGTATGCCCTGGTGGTAGATCCGACGTTGTGTGGGCCTACAACAATGTGAGGTTCACCCGAGTTCTGGTGGACAATGGCAGTGCCATCAACATCATGTACCGAGACACAATGGTGAAATTGGGCATATCGCCAATCAGTTGATGCCAGCAGTTGTACTTTTCATGGGATTGTGCCTGGCGTTTCCTGTGCACCCATGGGCAAGATATGGGTGGATGTAGCATTTGGAACCAAGGATAACTGCCGAGTTGAGAGTATCGAGTTCGAGGTGGTGGACTTGGAGAGTGCATACCATGCATTGCTTGGAAGGCCGGCTCTGGCCAAGTTCATGATTTCCACCCATGTTGCATACCTGAAGATGAAAATGCCGGGCCTAATGGGATCATATCCATCTCGGGTGACTACAAGCGAGCCATTCAGTGTGCCTCGGCGGGGTCTAATCTGGCCGAATCTTTGGTGATCGCAGCTGAGAAGAAGAAGCTGCATCAAGTGGTGGCAATGGCGCAGTCAACACAGCTCGGCATGTCCGGACTGATGAGCCCGGACTCAACTGCAGCATTCGAGGTGCCCAAGGAGACCAAGAAGATCCCCATTGACCCGGAGCACCCAGAGCATGGCCATCATTGGGACCGGGCTGGGCGAGAAATAGGAAAGCGAGCTCTGTCACTTCCTCCGTGAGAATCGGGATATCTTTGCATGGTCGGCTAAGGACCTGCCTGGTGTTCCGAGGGAGTTGGCAGAGCACTCTTTATTTGTCAGGCCGAGGTGAAACCGGTGAGGCAACCGACCCGTCGTCTCTCAGACGACCGAAGACAAGTGGTGCTGGACGAGCTGGCTAAGTTGCTTGCAGCCGGGTTCATTATGGAGGTGCTGCATCCGGACTGGATATCCAATCCGGTCTTGGTGGAAAAGAAGAAAGACGAGCCAGCCGTGGTCAAGGTGTGGCGCATGTGCATTGACTTCACTAACCTCAACAAGGCGTGCCCAAAGATCCATTTCCATTACCTCGGATTGATCAAGTGATCGATTCCACTGCTGGTTGTGAACTGTTGTCTTTTATCGATGCGTACTCTGGTTTTCACCAGATACCACTGAACCCGAAGGATCAAATAAAGACTGCTTTTATTACCCCGTATGGGGCGTATTGCTATCGTGTCATGTGTTTTGGTCTGAGAATGCCGGGGCAACTTATCAGAGGTGTATGCAGAAATGCCTGCACTCTCAAATGGGCAAAAATGTGCAAGTGTATGTCGATGATATCGTCATCAAAACTAAGGAGAAACACTCTCCTCGAGGATCTCGAGGAGACATTTGTGAATTTGAGAAAATCGGTTGAAGCTTAACCCGGACAAGTGCACCTTTGGTGTCCCGGCTGGAAAGTTGCTTGGATTCCTGGTGTCTAGCCGAGGTATCGAGGTTAACCCGGCCAAGATCCGAGCTATTGAGAACATGAAGTTACCGAAGTGTTTGAAAGATGTGCAGAAATTCACAGGGTGCCTAGCCTCGTTGAGCCGATTTGTAGTCGGTGGGGAAAAAGCCTTACCTTTGTACCAGCTCATGAAGAAAAGTACCGGGTTTACATGGACCCCGCAGGCCGACGTGGCGTTCAATGAGCTGAAAAAGATGTTGTCCACTGCCCGGTGTTGGCGTCACCATTGCACAATGAGCCGATGTTACTTTACATTGCGGCCACAAACCGAGTTGTAAGTGTGGCAGTGGTGGTGGAGCGCGAAGAAGGTGGCAGGTCGGTGCAGAGACCGGTGTATTACTTGAGCGAGGTGATCTCTACCTCGAAGCAGAATTACCCTCACTACCAGAAGATGACGTATGGTGTCTACCTGGCGGTCAAGAAGTTGAAGCATTATTTCCAGGAGCATCCCATGACGGTGGTGTGCGAAGCTCCAATCTCGGAGATCATCGGGTGCAAAGATGCAACTGGCCGAGTTGCCAAATGGGCGATTGAGGTGTCTCCATATGCACCACATTATGAGAGAAGAGATGCAATTAAATCCCAGGCGTGCCGGACTTCTTTTGTGATTGGGCCGAGATGCAGTATGAGCCACCCAGGCCGGACTATAATTATTGGAAAATGCATTTTGATGGGTCCAAGACAAAGATCGGGCTGGGGGCTGGAATAGTCCTCACCTCGCCGAAGCGAGATCAGCTGAAATACGTGCTGCAGATTCATTTCTCAGCATCAAACAATGTGGCGGAGTATGAGGCCTTAATCCATGGCTCAAGTGGCGAAGGAGATCGGTATCCGGCGTATGGAATGCTTCGGCGATTCCGACCTGGTGGTGCAACAATCTTCTGGAACTTGGGATGCTCTGGATGCCAACATGGCGTTATATCGGTTCCATGTGCAAAAGATATCCGGGTTCTTTGAAGGGTGTGAATACAGCATATACCTCGGACAGAAAATAATGCTGCCGACGTGTTGTCAAAGCTCGGTTCATCTAAAGAGGCAGTACCACCTGGAGTAGCCCTGAATCACTTGAGAACTCCTTCAATCAAACCTTCTCCTGAATCCGAATCTATTTTCATCCCGGCGGAGCAAGAGCCGGACCTGTTCCAATGGAGGTAGACGTCGGATGCGTTTGGTCGGACCCGGGGACTGCGTGGCAGAGCTCGGGGACTGCGCACCGAACCTCGGGGACTGCTCGCAGACTCGGGGACTGGTCGCAGGATGGTGGAGGAAATAATGGAGGAGATTATGGTGGCCGAACCAATGGAGGTGGACGAGAAACTTTTTCCTTTGCACCCAGTGCCGGAGTGGGCGGAGCAAATCATGAAGTTCATAACGAGGGAAGCTTGCCAAGTGACACAACCGAGGCTAGGAGAATCCAAAGGAGGGCAAGGCGTACACCATCATCAACAAGGAGCTCTATAAAAGAAGCGTAACCGAGGTGTTGCAACGGTGTGTCGAGCCAGCTGAAGGCAAGGAGATGCTTTTGGAGATCCACCAAGGAGAGTGTGGTCATCATTGCAGCACAAGAGCTCTGGTGGCCAAGGTGTTCAGGCATGGGTTCTATTGGCCCACTGCTCTTGCTGATGCAGAGGCATAGTCCGGAGATGTGAAGGATGCCAAAGGTTTGCCAAGCAAACGCATATGCCAGCCTCGGCGCTCAAAACAATTCCTATCACTTGGCCGTTTGCGGTATATGGTGGGAGAGTTCAAACCAGCCCGAGGTAACATGACGCACATACTGGTGATGGTGGACAAGTTCACCAAGTGGATCGAGGTGAAACCAATCCGGAAGTTGGATGGTCATTCAGCAGTGACTTTCTTGAAGGAGATCATTCTGCGATATGGGTACCCCCATAGCATTATCTCGGACAACGGCACGAACTTTGCTGTTGGAGAATTTGCTCGGTTTTGCATGAACAAGGGAATCCGGCTGGACATAGCCTCGGTGGCACATCCGGAGTCTAATGGACAAGTGGAAAGATCAAATGCTCTAGTGTTGGCCGGCATCAAGGCTCGGCTCATTGAACCACTGCTGAAAACGCCGGGATGTTGGATTGTCGTGGTGGTGTCACGGCAGATGCCATAGGATGGCTTAAGTTGGGTGCTCGCTGGGACGTTGGGGGATCCGGGGAGGGTGTGCGCGCTCAAGAAGCACGCATGAAGAACAACCAAGAACTCACAAGAACAAGCAAGAACGAGCCAAACCAAGAACAACCAAAGCACACCAAGATGTACCCTGCTTCGGGGCCCTCTTGAGGAGGTAACACCCCTACTGCAGCACTAGCCTACTCTCTTATATCTCAAAGGGAACAAGTACAAAGTGCTCCTCGAGCTGTATGAAGCAACAATGGTGAGAGCTCTAAGAGGAAGATGGAACAGGGGGGAAATGAGGCCTCTCCTTTCTCGTCGTCCCTCGCACTGGAGGATGTTGTGGTCTACTTATACACTAACCGGTTTACCTTTTTGCCCCTGGCCGGAGATGATAATGGCATTGCCAAGAGGAAAAGGACAAGCCTCTGCCCCCTGTCAATCCAACGGCCGGACTGTCAGGCCTATCTTGCCCCTTCGGGCAATGGCAGCTGTAGCCCACCGGGTCTAGGTCACATCCTCTTTCCCGAATTGGCCGAGTCAGCTCCTAGGTTGCTGCGCTCCCAGGAATCCCGTGGCTTGACCTGGCTGTCAAGTCCTAGCAGGCCTATCTTGCCTCTTCAGGCAATGGCAGGCGTAGCCCACCGGGTCTAGGCTATAGCCCCTTTCCCGAATTGGCCGAGTCAGCTCCTAGGTTGCTGCGCTCCCAGGAATCCCGTGTCTTCTGAGCCTCGGGCAGGAGGCCTGCAGGACCCGTGAACTTTACTGACATTACTCGGCCCCTGTGCATTATCCGACATTGCTGGTAAGCCGGGTTCTTCCAGGCAACCCGGCTAGCTGAGCCGGATCTCTTCCAGGCAACCCGGCTAGTTGAGCCGGATCTCTTCCTAGGCAACCCGGCTAGTCGAGCCGGGTCTCTTCCTCTGATCCGGCTAGACTTTGCCTGATGCCTCTTGGTCTCTTCCTGTCTTTAAACATGATCCGGTCCGAGTGATACGGTTTGTGAGACCCGGATTGACTTTCCATTCCACCTCTTTGCCCTACCCGGGGGCAACTCCCCGACAGTAGTCCCCGAAGCTGGTGCGGTCCTACAGCCTCGGATGAAGGGCCGTAGCAGGTTAAAAACCAACGCCTTTAACCGAATTCCATATCACCCAATCCTGTCTCAGGATTTCCTGGGACACTTGGCAGGGAATCTCTGCACAAAGCCTCATAATCCGGGTCTCTGATTTGACATGTCACTGACAACATATTATCCGGATCCATCAGGTACTTGAGTGTTTTTGACTAAATGACCACGCCTCCTCGGTTTCTGTGCTGACCGGCACACTTGATCCGCACCACCGCTTCCAATTCTATGATCCACCGTGTGCTTGAAATACACGGCCACAGCTGCGACCGCAAAGTTGTGGTTCACACCTGATCCCGCGACACCCCGGAAAACCGTGCGGTAGTGCGCCCGTTACCATGTAGGGGCTATATATAGGGGTGCGGGGTTCCTCTTCTTCTTCCCCGCACCTCCACTTCGAAATCTCCAACCGCACCATTACCGCCGGCGCGACCTGGCCCTTGCGACCTCGCAACGCCGGAGACACCCACAACGCCGGAGAAAACTCGCCGGAGCCGTGCACCGCGCCGCACACCGCCGTTTCTCCACCGCGCTTCTTCTTCGCCGCACCACAACCGTGAGTTCCTCTTCTTCCGGCCATGGCGACCTCGAGCGAGTTCTTCTTTCGCCGTGAACTTGCACTTGCTCTCCCTAGATTCTCTAGGAAACGAGTCCATTGCCGCGCCTTAGTGCATTGCCTAGATCTCCTTTCTAGTTTTGCGCTAGATTGCCCCAGATCGGCTTGCCACTTCATGAACCGTTCCACCTTATTTTTACTCGGGATTTCATCTCTATTTTACTGCTGCGGTAGATCTTTCGTAACCCTAGATCCTTGCAAAAAGGTGTTTTTAGTTACTAGCCGAATCACTTCTCCGCAGTAATCGGGCAACTCTATCCGGGATATCCTTTACCGAATCCCTTAACAGCTGACTCGGCTAGACCATTATCCGACTTGCTCTGGATTTGAGATTCCACATCTTCTAACTCGGCTATCTCCGATTTCTTGCAGGACTGATTCGGATATGCCGAAGTTGCCCCCCGGCAGTTGGGAGGGTTCCGACGTTACAAATGACGACTTGGAATGGCTGCTGAGTACCCGGCGTATAACATCTAAAGTTATATGCCGAAAACCGGGGAAGGAACTCCAACCGGTCACCCAACCGGGTGAGCGCGTTGTGTTTCTAGCACATTTCGAACGTGGATTCGGACTTCCAGCGAGTGACTTCTTCCGGAGATTCCTAGATTTTTTGGCCTGCAGCCTCACCACCTTCCGGCTAACTCCTTTGTCTCCTTGTCGGCTTTTACCTCCTTTATGGAGGGATATCTCGGTCTCTGGCCGACTATCGAAACCTGGGCGAAGTACTTCCACCTCCGGAAACATACTATCCCGGGTAGTGACCCGAAGGTGATGACCGCCTGTGGTGCGTCCAGCATTACCCCGAGGACGGGCTCCATCTTTCCCCGGATTACTGGCCTGGACACTTGCAAGAAATGGCAAAGGTCCTTCTTCTACGTGAAGAGCGTTGACGGCCATGATGCTCTCAACTTGCCCGAGTTCAGGATCGAGCCCCCCACCGCCGAACTGAACTTCAGATATGATCCGGCTGACGCTCTCGCGGAGCTCCAAATCGTACACCAAACTCTAGAGGATTTTCTGGAGAAGGGCCTGCTCTCGGACGATCTCCTCCGAGCCTTCGTCTCTCGCCGGTCAGTCCTTTACAACAACGTCAGCACAAGATTTGCCATATGAGCGGTCTGCTAGATCCTACCCGGATCAGCAAACATGACCTCACCAGAGCTTCCGTCAGGAGACGGGTAAACGCTATTGCCTTCACCGAGATGTCGGATAAGTGGAAATGGGGCGTGGAGCCGTTCCACCGAGACGCACTTCCACCTCAGGTTAGTTCATCATCCCCCGGATTAACCCCTACTCCACCAAAATGCCATTGGACTAATCCGGATCTGCCTTGATTCTACTGCAGCTGTTCGACCGCCAGATCGCCGAAGATGGAGATCTTTCCACCAAGGTGTGGGCACGGGACCGCAGCCCGCTGCGCGAAGGCGAAGAGGATGCGGATACGGACGATTATTTGCCGATTCCGCGCGCCAAGCCTATCCGCAAGGGTAAGCAACCGTCTATTTACAACCTTTCCGAGGATGAAGATGATGATTGCTGGATCCTGGATCCTATTGATCCCATTCCGATTTCATGGTCACCACCTTGTGTTCCAGCCAAACCGGATGCTCAAGGGACATCTCGGAAACACCTGACGCGTCCGGATCAGATGCCCCTCCAGCCAAGAGAATGAAGAAAACTGTCTCCAAACCGAATCGGCTGAAGGCCATGCCTACTACCAAGGGGTAATGCCAATTTTATTTGCTTTCTTCTTTTATTACCCGAGTCATCTTTATCCGAGTTAACTGTTTTATTTTTCTCTATGCAGTGACGTCCTTGTCACCGAACAAACCCATTCATCCATCCTTTCTCCCATTCCTCCACTGGATACGGCCATGGAGCACCAGTCTCCTAAAAAGGCTGCCACCTCTCCCGCGCGTGCCACCACTGCCAAAACTCCCCCGCCGGATCTCGTCCCAGAGTCGGTTATTGACCTGGAGAGTGAGGAAATCTCGGGTTCGACCCGAGATTCAACCTGGCCCCGTCCTCTGAAGGAGTTGGAGAAGGAGAAAGCTAAGACCTCGGCTAAGACATTGACTAAGCCGGATCCTCTCCCTACCGCCAAGGCTCTGAATCAAGAGCAGCAGAAGAAGAAGAAGAAACTGCAGCAGCAGCAACCTCTCGAGAAGCAGCAGAAACAGAAACAGGAAGCATCTAAACCACCCCAGCAAGCGTCGCAGAACCAACCTAAGCAGTCAGACCCTGCCAAGGCCTCGAGCGCATCACCTCTGCCTAAGCCGACTCAGGTCTCCTTTGGCACAACTCCAACAACCTCGGATAAGCAGATGGTCGCTAGCAAACCGGTTTCCGCCGCTCCATCAGTGACTCGGGTGCATGATCAGCTCTCTGAGGCGATTACTCGTGCCCGACTTAGCGGCCAGGTCTTGCCGAATCTCCGCACTCCGGGCGGCGACAAACTCGGCTCCGCAGAGGAATTTGTTAAGGCTTGGAATGCTGCGGACCTTGCCGAAGGCTCTTCTACAACAGCATCGCCACATCCGGCTGGGCCTAGCCGGATGTTTCAATCTCTACACTCTGTGCAGGCCTCGGTCACTGAAGCTAACCGGGTCTTCGAGGTAACAAAGCCGAATCTCGCTTTTAATTCACCATGATCACTCTACACTATCCCCAGTCCCCGAGATTCGGGTCGAATGACTGATACTCCTCGAGTAAGAAAGTCATCCAGCTTGAATCCTAACATTTGATCATAGACTTTGTGCTAGCCAAACAAAAAATCGTGGGACTTCCAGTCCCCGAGTCTCTTTTCAAATTGATTCGGTCAACTTTCTTTTTTATTAATCTCGGGCCTCTAGTCCCCGAGATTCGTTTTGGCTTCACGCTGTTAGTCTCGGGTGCCAGTCCCCGAGACTCTTTTTACGCCATTAACTCCTCTTCTTTCAGGAAACCACAACTGCTCGCAGCCGGATCTTTAAACAGCTAGTCCTGCAGCACCAGGCCCTCCAAGCTTCCTTTGATGCGCAAAGTGAGGAGATGAAAAAGAAAGATCAGGAGCACAAGCGCGCTTTATCGGAGGAGAAGTCAGAAGTGACTCGGCTCCTGCGGGAGCTTGACCGAGTTGGAAAAGTGAAGGACAAGCTCAAAAAAGACCGGGATACGCTACAGAGGGAAAAGACTCGATCCAGAAGGAGCGAGATACTTTCAAAGCCGGGATTGAGAAGCGGGCTGAATTGGATAAGAAAATCCAAACGCACGTTGCAGCCGCTGACGCCGAAGCTCAAGCGGCGAAAGATGATCTGGCTGCTCACCAGGCGATTAGCGCGAAATGGCTTGCTGATCTCGCTATCCTCAATGAAGACATGGATCGTAAGCTTGCCGAATCCCTTCTTTCCCTTCTGCTCTTATCCGCCTCATAATTTTTTATTCCTTCTCGTCTAACTCAGTGTTAGCTCATCTATATGTAGGAGAGTTTACCAGCATCCGGTTTCAAGCCGCCAAAGCTGTGAGAGATGCCCGAGCTGAGAGGGCTAAGATTGCTGGGGCTCCTCTGCCAGAGACGTGGGATATTGAAGACCACATTACTGCACTGAAAGCTCGGATTGCTCCTTTAAAGGAGTCCCACACTGCTCTGTTCAATGCTAGTCTCAAAGCCCACCAAGTTTTGTTTCCTGAAGTTCGGCAAGCCCAGTCAGCGGACGAGCTAATCAAAGACTTGGATCAGGCAGAGACCCGGCTAAGGCAGTGGAGATCTTCGTCCGCCCGCGCTGGTGCTGACGCAGGTTTGCTATTCATCATGTCTTGGTATGAGCTCATTGATCTTGCCAAAGTGCGCTCCCTTCGCCAGGGTTCTTCATGGGCTTCAGATCCAGACCGGATCAAGATCCGTGAGGAAGCTGCTAACTTTATGGCCGAATTCGCCAACACCAAGCATCTTGATCTGCAAGCTCCGATCTACTCGGATGGGGAAGACTCTGAAGAGGAGGAATCATATGATGCCTCACTTGACGACTACGCCGAGTCTGAGGCCGACTCTGGTGATTCGGCTGACTTCGCCGAACAACCTGCAGCTTGCGACTCGGCCAAGACCTCCAAGATGCCAGCCAGTGATTCGGCTGACACTGCCGAACAAGCTGTAATCAAAACTTCCAAGACGCCATCCACTGATTCGGCTAAGGCCACAGAGCAAATCACCGCCAAGACATCAGTTGATCCGGATGCTTCCGAATCTGCCAAGCCCTCAAGCTCTCCGTCCAAAGTCATTCCTGCAAGTGAGGACCCTATCTCAACCGAGGTTCCTCCATCATCCGAGTCCATCCCTGCAACCGAGACGCCTGCAGCCTAGGCTTCGTCCTGATTTATCTTAATGAAAAAACGTTAAATCCCCGGTATGCCGGGAGCAGATGTAATATACAATTTTAAGTTCCTTCGAGACTATTTCTATTTTGCTTAACGTGACCCGGACCAGGTTTATGTTGGATCATTTTAAACCGAGTCCCCGAGTGTGTTTTCTTGTTTACTATTTTTACCGGATCTTTGCTCTTGTCTACCTTTTAGGTGTTTGACAGTCGAGTCACAAGATAGGAAACATAGCATACAATACTTGAACATTCGAGTTTTGGTTTAAAATCATCTAACATAAACAAGAAAGAAATAACAGGGGTTAGTAAACGACATGTGCCGTATCGGTTTTGGACCGAGTCCCCGAGTCCATTTTCATGTTTCCCATATTCTCCACCTCTGCTCTTGACTACCATTTTGGTGTTTGTCAGTCGAGTCACGAGATCAACAACACAGCATACATTACTTGAATTTTTGGGACGAAGTTCAAAACAATTCGACACATGAACGGTATGGACAAAACGGTAGTAAAAAACACATGCATAAGAACAAAGCAGTCCCCGAGTCCAGACTCGGATTGCCGAAATTTCATTCATGATAAACTGAGATACATACATTGCACCCTTAAGAGTAAAAGGGTCGAAGCAGAGCTACATTCCAGGGTCGCTTGGTTTCCTCTCCGGGTCTGTCCAGGCCATCCTTCCTTTGTTCCTGTGCATCTACAAGGTAGTACGAGTCATTGTGCATAGCCTTGCTCACAATGAATGGTCCCTCCCAAGGAGGTGATAACTTATGTCGACCCTTGCTACGTTGCACCAGCCTTAGTACTAGATCTCTTCATGAAATACACGAGGGCTGATCTTCCGACTATGATAACGTCGGAGACCCTGCTGATATACTGCTGTCCGAGACAGGGCCAATTCCCTTGCTTCCTCTAGCAGATCCACTGCATCTTCCCGAGCCTCTTTTGCCTCGGTTTCCGTATACATTGTCACCCTTGGTGCATCATATTCTATGTCAGTGGGTAGCACTGCTTCTGCCCCATATACCAGAAAAAATGGCGTATAGCCAGTTGACCTATTTGGCGTGGTCCTTAGACCCCATAGTACTGATGGTATTTCATCTATCCAGCACCCCGGAGTCTTTACCAGGGGTTCTATTAACCGGGCTTTTATCCCAGCTAATACCAACGCATTTGATCTTTCCACCTGTCCATTGGACTCTGGGTGTGCCACTGAGGCTATATCTAACCGGATCCCCTTATTCATGCAGAATCGGGCAAACTCTCCCACAGCAAAGTTCGTGCCATTATCCGAGATGATGCTGTGGGGGTAACCGTATCTCAAAATGATTTCTTTCAGGAAAGTTACAGCCGAATAACCATCCACTTTCCGGATCGGTTTTACCTCTATCCACTTGGTGAACTTATCCACCATCACCAGCATATGTGTCATGTTGCCCCTAGCCGGCTTGAATTCTCCCACCATATCCAAACACCATACAGCAAACGGCCAAGTGATAGGTATTGTTTTGAGCGCCGATGCGGGTAGGTGTGTCTGCTTGGCAAACCTTTGGCATCCTTCACATTTTCGGACTATGTCCTCTGCATCTGCATGAGCAGTGGGCCAGTAAAACCCATGCCGAAATACTTTGGCCACTAGGGCTCTTGTACTGCAATGATGCACTAGTAGGAAAAGCCAATTCTATGGAAGCTTATTCTGTGGCGCACCTTCTAGCCGTGCGCCACAGAATCTTATTCTGTGGCGCACCTATACAGATGCGCCACAGAATAAGGTTATTCTGTGGCGCATTACTTATTGGTGCGCCACAGATCAAGCTTATTCTGTGGCGCAGCTATGCCCATGCGCCACAGAATATGCGCGGGCCCCACACCCACGCAAGGGTCAGTCACTTTGGGCTTTATTCTGTGGCGCAGCCATGCCCATGCGCCACAGAATAAGATGATTCTGTGGCGCAGCACGGTGCATGCGCCACAGAATATCATAATTCTGTGGCGCACCGCGTCATGGGTGCGCCACAGAAATATTTTGCCCACACTTACATGTGGGCCCTCCTACGGGGCGCGCTCACTCGCATCCATCGTCGACGAAAACCGCTAAGTCCCGCGCGCGCGCCTTGCCGTCCTCGCCGCCGGCACCCCTCGCCGCACCACCTCTGGCCGCCGCCCCAACTGGCCGCCAACCCCTCCGCGCCCCCCTCGTCGCCGGCGACCTC
This sequence comes from Poa pratensis, assembly GCA_947311845.1. Classification (NCBI taxonomy): domain Eukaryota; kingdom Viridiplantae; phylum Streptophyta; class Magnoliopsida; order Poales; family Poaceae; genus Poa; species Poa pratensis. Next base: position 21,440,578 of record CAMZMU010000057.1, on the reverse strand, counting down.
CCCTGTGCCCCGCCCCGCCCTCTCCACTGGTGGCGCTCAGCCTCGCGCGTCCTCGTGTGGCGCTCTCGGCCTCGTCCGCCGCCGGCCGTCGTGCCCTCGTCCGAGTCCAACGGCGTCGCCTCCTGGTCACGCAGACGCCGGCGACCTCCCCTCCCTCCCCTTCCCTGCCAATGTGAGCTTCCCCTCTCTTCCTCCTCCTTCCCCTCCCAAAACCTGCACGGAAGGTGTTTGCATAAATTCCTAGTCCAAGTATCAATCTATTTGAGGCTCTGGTCAATGAGAACCTGTGTAGTGGTGCATCAGAATTTGTCTTAGCAATGGTGCAGTTGTACTTGTATGTCTTAGCAATGGTGCATTTTTAAACAAGTTTCTTTGGTTATTTTGGTAGTTTATAATGGCAGTACTGGAGCAAATATTTATGGAAATATCTTCCTCTTGTGAGAAGCTCTTGAACCACGCCTCCAGTTTCCATTTGGAATGAACTCTAAGACACAAAACATTCATATAGTACATTAGGTTGGGAATAGAAAAAATTGAATTTGTTCACATGTGTAACCCAATTTTGAAATAAGTAAGACCGAATAATTAACATGTACCTCACAAGTATTTGTCTCACCATAGCTTATCTTGGGTCTCTTATATGATGATGCCTTGTACACATAATTGAAGTATCCTTCCACCCGTCGAATACAAATAGAGTATTAGGTTATTTTGTTTCTAATGGTAATTGTGCAGGTGGTTGGATGGTTCATAGGAGTGTGGTCCTGACATATCTGTTTTCACATCTGCTTTTGTAGCAAAACGAATAGGAAGCGACCCTAATACACCAGAATTCCATTTTGACTCATAAGAGCATTTGCTCCCATTGTTCAAAATCGTGTTTCAAAATGTCAAAAAAATTTGATAAAGAAATTCGGGTGAACATATCAACATTCTATGCTCCCATATCAACATTAGAGTTTATTTGTATGCACGATTCTTTGCTGGTCACCATGCCTTTGCTGGTCAATGAGAACCATATGCTCAGTTCATTAAGACTGGTGTGATACATATACATATGCCTTTGCTGGAAAAAAAATCACTTTTCAAGTCATACATGCTTTCAAGATACACATGTTGAGCCTGATGCATTTTCCGGTTCAGAAACTCAGATTTTTGAGTTCTCTAAATTGAGTTATTCATTTTTGTCTCCATTCCTATCTATACTGCGGCAGTGGTGAATGTTTTTCTTGTCTCCATTTTAAAAAACTTTGTTTGTGTTGATGCTTGTTTGTAAGAAACTAGAAGAAGTGATTTATGCTACTGCCACTATGGTTGCTAATGCTTTTCTTGTAAAAAAATTGCTAAGTGTGTGTGGTAGATGCTAAATCATGGTTTTGTTAATTTATTGCAGCGCCACGAGGAGCACCTCCACCACGCCGATCTCGGACCCGAGCCTCCCTTCCCTACCCGAGGTAGTTCCTCTCTCCCTCGATGTGGATGTGGATGTGGTGATGTATGTGCATGAGGATATGTGTCCACGACCATCGTGTCGTGGTTGTTGTGCTCCGACCATCGTGTCGTGGAGATGCCGGCCGGAGATGCCGTGCACAGATGTGGATATTATTTGTGAAATGTTTGCAGGTACCCCGTGAGGCCCTTGAGATTGCCGGAACGTCGATTAACTTCCGTTCCGGCAATTTCGGGTACTCCATATGTCCCTTTTTTAGCAAAGGTCATGCCGAATTTTTTCGTGAAATTTGGCATGACTTTGCTAAAAATAGGACATATGGGGTATTGCGACTAATGCATAGGCCGGGGTATCTTAGTACTTAGTTAGGTGTTTTTTTTTCTCTTATATTTGTCATACTAACTTTTTGCCTCTTTTTAATGCAGTTCAAACATGTCGGGCGACGCAGCTAAGCGCATGAGCATCGAAGAGCAAGCAAGAGTACAGAACATGGACTTTTGGCCCGACGATATGAGGGACGAAGCCGCGGTCACTAGTGGCGACGAGGCTGAGAAGCATCAACGGGAGGTCCGGGATCCCGACCCCGAGTACCACGAAGAAGGTGGTGAGGATGACACCTCAGGAGATGGTGGCGACCACACGACCACTGGCGATGACCGCACCGATGGCGACCACACGGAACCCGGCGACAGCAACCCGGCCGCTAAGAAGAAGAAGAAGCGGAGGGCAAGGACTAAACCGCGTAAAGTGCAGTCGGTGGACAATGTCACGGACGTGATCACGGAGGTCAGTCCAAGTGGCATGCTGTTGGAGCCTAAGCACGTTGCACGAGGGTACAGCATGCAACTAGGGTGCATCCTCCGAGAAGGCGTGTCGATCAACACGTCTGACATTAGAAGCGAAGAGAATGCGGCTTCCCAGGGTTCACCTTCCCGAACCCTAAACCCAAAAATGTGGATAATTACGCCACCACGAAGATGAGCACCGCCTTGAGCAGCTGGAAATGCCGGGTGAAGGCGAAGATTCATAAGAAGAAGAGCTGGGAGGAGATTAGTACAGGCGAGCCTCACATCACCTTAGAAGAGTTCGAGGTATTTAAGGACTTTTTAAATTCTGAGGAGTGTACAATATGGACCGAGTGGGGGAAGGAAATGCGGAAGAGGAACTTAGGTAACCACCGTTTGGGAAGCGGCGGTTACAAATCCAAACAACCCACTTGGGACAAGGAGGACGCAGAAATAAGAAAACGTGGGCTGGACAACCCATGGGATAAATTCACAGACGAGCAGACCAGGAACTTTGTCCGGTCCCGCTACTATCTCAACTGGAAACTGGGGAGTTCGTTACCGATCACGACGATGTGAAGCAATTCCAGCAAAATCTGGTAAGTGAATTTAAATACCACAGATATCTCAAAGTCCATTGCGTTGATCTCAAATTTCTAAGTGTGTTCACCTTTGTGTGCAGGAGGACGAGTTGAAGGCTGAGGCTGAGGCCGGCCAGTCGTCGTCCCAGGGTGAGAGGGAAGTGTGGGACACTACTTTCAACCGGGCGATGAACGTTGCAAAGGGAAGGGACAAGTTGGCGCCGCCGACATCAGCTGGCCGTGTGTCAGGCTATGGTACGAGCGTGAAGTTCACGGAGTACTACAGCTCGGACGGCGCCGGCGAGAAAAAAAGAGGAAGAGGACGTCCAAGAACGAGGATAGAGCCGAGGTTGAGCGGCTGAAGGCGGAGCTGGAGGAGCTGAAGAAGAACACCGTGGACAAGCAGGAGGTGCAAAAGCTAGTCCGAGAAGGCATCCACCAGATCATGCCCCCGCAGATAGTGGAGGGGTTCGCTGCCTGGATGGCGGGAGGTCAACAGGGGCCGATACACGTGCCCAGCTTCTCCGGCAGCAACTCCACCATGAACCGGTCGCCGAGCGACATCATCGTGACCCCGCCGCCCATGGCCCCTTTGGTCACACCGGCGCTGCCTACCGCACCGGGACGCGAGAAGAAAACTCCGGCCACCGCCGCTGGCACCGGCGCCCGTGTCTCGACGGAAGCCGAGCTGGACGTCGTCACCAAGGTTACTAATTAATTAGTCTGCGTCGTCTTCTGTATAACTATGTCCTTCTGTATAACTATGTCTGCTTCGATCGATGACTGTATTAATCACACAAATGCATATGTTGCTTAATTTCATTATAGGAAACGCCTTGCATGCTCCTGCATAGGGTAGGCGACGAGTTGAAGGAAGTTGCTACGGGCCTTATCCTAAAAACAGGCAGCGAACTAATGCACCACGCTCCAGTGGACAAGGGTTTTATGAAGGTCAAGGTAGTCACGGTGCCGAAAGTGTATCACAACATGGACCCCCCGTTCAACCTCAAGGAGCCGATGAACACGTGGTCCTTGGAAAGTGCCCCGAATGGGTCTCGCTATGGCCGAAGACCCAGATTCGTCTTGGGGGGGGGGTATTATTGATGAGGGCCCAAGACGCAACACCGGCGCCACCTCAAAGTTCCGGCGGGACGCTCCGATCCGTCCCCCGAAGAAGCCTGCAGCCGTCGCCACCACCACCAACCGCCAGAAGCAACTGTTGGTAGGCAACGCCTCTGCACCTCAACGTATTGGTGGCAACGACGACGACGACGATGATGATATCGACGTCGATGGCTTCCTCAACACTGGCGCCGAAGACGCCGACGGATTCATGCGTCCTGTGGATCTCGAACCACCCTTCCGTGCCCACGCCGATCAACCTGCTCGTCTCAATGCAGTCACGCAGCGCCTGGACTTCCAGGGTTTATCTCAAGAGACACCTCCAGCAGCCGGCGTTGCAGCTCAAGACAAACCGGCTACCGGCGTTTTCTCCCCTGGCACGATTGCAAAATCGGTTGCAGAGGGTCTTCGTGGGCAGCCATGGAGCAATAAGCCCAGGAGGCCCCTCAAGAAGATGCCAAAGGGCGCCTCTGCGAGCCAGCCACCTAAGATGCCAAAGGGATCAAAGGGCGCCTCTGCGAGCCAGCCAACTCCTATGATTATCCAGGGTCGTGAAGACACCATACCACCCCCTCCGGACAAATCGGCGCACATGGTTCATGAAGCTGGAAAACCGATAGTGCCTCCGGAGATGACCCACCTCGCAACTCCATCAATGATCTCTTTGAGCGATTCTATCTCTATGCTAGAGGGCTTTCTTCTAAAAGACAGGGATCCAAATTACCCGGCGTTCACTGTCCAAGTGCCAAAGGAAGAAGGCGGGTTGGTGGTCGTCGGTGAACACCCCGCGGATCTGTTCTTAGTAGCATACGAGGACGTGTTCAATCTATTTAACCAGCAGCGGCTCAACTATAACTTGGTCCGCCTATACGCGCTCAATGAGGCCATGACTATCCACAGAGATAATCTCTCGCGTGTCGCGGTAGCGGATCCCTACTACTGCGTGACAGCCAGCTGGTGCAAGGATCTGTGACACGGACCAGCGCAGTTGAGTACCTCGAGAGGTTCATGTTGCAAAACCAGCAAAAGAATTGCCTTCTTGTGCCTTTCTTTCCCGAGTAAGTACACATCCGCTCGCCGCCGTATCTTGTGCCTTTCCGAGTTCAATGCATGCATGTTTCTGATCATCATCTCATTTAAATTGTGTTGAGCAGGGACAAGTACTGCGTCCTCATCATCCTACACCCGAGCCATTACCATGCCACTTATTTTGACTCAGGTAGTAGTACTACGAAAAGGTATGCCAACATAATTGCTGTCCTCAATCAAGCTCTTCACGGCTACCACCAAAAGGGAGGCGTCTTCGAAAGCACCGCGCAACCACAATTAATTGATAATAAGTTGAGCCGGTTCAAGCATATCACCGAGTTCTCTTGCCTCAAGGAGCAGTCGGGCAGCGAGATGGATGCCTTCTACGCCCTCCGTCATATTAACATGATTATCCGAGATGGAGCGCAATGTGGTTTGCCATCTGCTTTACAAACATGGGTCGAATATGACAGACGCAAGTCCGATATGGATCTTAGAAAAGATTTCCAATGCATCAAGACCAAGTTATCGGAAGTCATAGTCGGAAATGTTATCACAACAGGGGGGACCTTCCATTGCTCCCGACGAGGTAGATAGGATGTATTATAAAAGAAAACCTTACACATGCACACATACATACTCTATTTTATCCACTTATATCTATCTCCATCTACAGGGTTGCATCAAGAGAAATCGAAGAACGCCTAAAGTTGCAGAAGGACAACAGGGCGTGGATGACGAAGAAAGACGGCAAACCATTCCCGGCGCCGCTCGCACCGCTCGCTACATGAGATCGTCGTGCTCCCGCTTTTGCTCACCGTCAACGCCGAGATGTAATCTATTCGATCCTAGTGTAGGCGGTGAACACTTCATTTGTAACGTGTGCAACGATCGATTAACTTTTGTATATCTCAACACTTGTGTAAAACTTCGGCACTTTTGTATCAACTTGTGATGAGACATATATTAGTAATGTGTTTGTATATATCTGTGTAAATATGAAATATACATGTATTCTGGTATTATACTGGTATTTGTATTCTGGTTACTGGTATTTGTATTCTGGTAGTATACGGGTACAATACGGCACAGTAATTCTGTGGCGCACCCAGAACTATTCTGTGGCGCACCCTATTCTGTGGCGCATGGTGAGTGGGTGCGCCACAGAATAGTTATTCTATGGCGCACCAGGCTGGGTGCCACTATTCTGTGGCGCACCGGGTGCGCCACAGAATAGCTAATTAGTGGCGACTATTCCTGTGGCGCACCACCCATGCGCCACAGAATAGAAAAATGGTGCGCCACAGAATAGCTTTTCTGTACTAGTGATGCCCACATTCTCCTTGATGTATCTCCAGGAGCATCTCCTTGCCCTCGGCTGGCTCCACGCAACGTTGTAGCACCTCGGTTGCACTCCTTTTGTATAACTCCTTATTTATGATGGTGTAGCCCTTGGACCTCCTCTGCACTCGCCTAGCTTCGGTTTCATCATCGGCAAACTCCCCTCCGACATGAACTTCATGATTTCTTCAGCCCATTCCGGTACTGGATGCAAAGGGAATAAGTGCTCATCTATTTCCACTGGTTCGGCCGCCATTATCTCTATTCTCAGCCTTTGTCCATTCCCTAAGATTCGGTTGCACCATCTTCCTCTCTTCCCTTTCCTAAGATTAGAGTAGCATCCCGAGTCTCGGTTCGCAGTCCCCGAGTCTCGCCATGCAGTCCCCGGGTCCTCCCAAATGTACCCGACATCAACATTCATAGGAACAGCTTCAGATTCTTGCTTGGGATAAAAATTGACTCGGAATCAGGTGAAGGTTTGATTGAAGGGATCCTTAGGTGATTCAAGGATATCCCGGGTGGGATTGCATCCCTAGACGACCCGAGTTTTGACAAGATATCAGCAGCTTCGTTCTCCAGCCGAGGTATGTGCTTGTACTCGCAGCCTTCAAAAAACCTGAAATTTTCTGGACATGAAATCGATATAGTGCCATATTGGCATCAGGGCATCCCAATTTCCAGAAGACTGCTGCACCACTAAATCTGAATCACCAAAACATTCTATCCGGCGGATGCCGATGTCCTTAGCCACATTAAGCCCATGGATCAGTGCCTCATATTCGGCCACATTGTTTGATGCTGAAAAATGAATCTGCAATACATATCGCAACTGATCTTGCTTCGGTGATGTGAGTACTATCCCAGCACCCAGTCCGATTTTGGTTTTGGAGCCATCAAAGTGCAACTTCCAGTAATTGTAATCCGGCTTGGGTGGTCATATGCATCTCGCCCAGTCACAAAGGAAATCCGGTAAAGCTTGAGACTTGATAGCATCTCTTCTCTCATAATGCGGGGTGTAAGGAGACACTTCTATTGCCCATTTGGCAACTCGGCCAGTCGCATCTTTGCACCCAATGATCTCCGAGATTGGAGCTTCGCATACACGGTGATCGGGTGCTCCTGGAAGTAATGTTTCAACTTCTTGGCCGCCAGGTATACACCATATGTCATTTTTGGTAGTGAGGATAATTTTGCTTTGAGGTTGAGATCACCTCGCTTAAATAGTACACCGGTCCTTTGCACGGATTTACCCTCCTCTTCTCGCTCTACCACTATACCACACTTACGACCCGGTTAGTGGCCGCAATGTAAAGTAGCATTGGTCATTCGGCAAAGGTGACGCCAAATTGGTGCAGTGGACAACACTTTTTTAATTCATTGAAAGAATCTGCTTGCGGGGTCCATGTGAACCCGGTGCTCTTTCATCAATTGATAAAGGGCAAGGCTTTTTCTCCTAGCCGACTCACAAACCGACTTAGCGAGGCTAGACACCCGGTAAATTTTTGTACATCTTTTAGACATTTAGGCAATTTCATGTTTTCTATGGCCGGATCTTAGCCGGATTCACTTCATACCTCGGCTCGATACAAGGAAACCGAGCAACTTTCCAGCTGGGACACCAAAGGTGCATTTATCCGGATTCAATTTAACCGATACTTTCTCAAGTTTACAAATGTTTCCTCGAGATCCTCGAGGAGAGTGCGTTTTTCTTTAGTTTTGATGACATATCATCGACATACACTGCACATTTTTGCCCATTTGAGATGTAAGCATTCTGCATACATCTCTGATAAGTTGCACCGGCATTTCTCAAACCGAAACACATGACACGATAGCAATACGCCCATACGGGGTAATAAAAGCAGTCTTTATTTGATCTTTGGGGTTCAGTGGTATCTGGTGAAAACCAGAGTACGCATCAATAAAAGACAACAACTCACACCCAGCAGTAGAATCGATCACTTGATCAATCCGAGGTAAAGGAAAGGTCCTTCGGCACGCCTTGTTCAGGTTGGTGAAGTCGATGCACATGCGCCACACCTTGACCACCGCTGGTTCGTCCTTCTTCTTCTCTACCAGAACCGGATTGGATATCCAGTCTGGATGCAACACCTCCATAATGAATCCGGCTGCAAGTAGCTTAGCCAGCTCATCAAGCACCACTTTTCTCGTCATCTGAAAGACGACGAGTCGGTTGCCTCACCGGCTTCACATCCGGCCGACAAATAAAGAGTGCTCTGCCAACTCCCTCGGAACACCAGGCAGGTCCTTAGCCGACCATGCAAAGATATCCCGATTCTCACGGAGGAAGTGACAGAGCGCGCTTTCCTATTTCTCGCCCAACCCGGCACCAATGATGGCCATGCGCTCCGATTCTCCGGGTCAATGGGGATCTTCTTTGTCTCCTTGGGCACCTCAAATGTTGCACCTGCATCCGGATTGGTCATGGCCAGCACACCGAGCTGAGCTGACTTCGCCATTGCCACTACTTCATGCATCTTGCTCTTCTCAGCTGGATCACCAACGACTCGCTAAGGTGGAACCACCGTGGCACACTGTATGGCCTTCTTGTAATCTCCCACAACGGTGATGATACCATTCGGGCCAGGCATCTTCATCTTGAGGTAGGCACATGAGTGGATATCATGAACTTGGCTAATGCCGGCCTGCCGAGCAGAGCATGGTATGGGCTCTCCAAGTCTACCACTCTGAATTCGAGACTCTCAAGTCTGTGATTGTCCTTGGTACCAAACAGCACATCTACCCAGATCTTACCCATTGGGGAACAACACCCGGGTACTATACCATGGAAGGTGCAACTGCTCTGCTGCAACTGATTCGGCGAATAACCCAACTTGACCATTGTGTCCCGATACATGATGTTTATAGCACTGCCATTGTCAACAAGACTCGAGTGAATTTCACATTAATCTTTGGTCCAACCAAAGTCGGATCCACCACCAGTGCGTAGTTTCCTGGGCTTGGCATAACCCTGGGATTATCAGCCCTGCTCCAAGTGATCTCCTGCTCGGACCAGTTCAGGTATTTTGGACTGCTGGTGAGACTGCATTCACCTCCTTCGCCCTTCGCAGCTGACTTTTCTTGTCAGTTGGCTCGGTCACAAAAACCACATAACTTTGATGAGCTCCTTGTAATCATTTCCGGGGTATCCACCTTGCCGACTCGGACCTGCATTGTTGTTGTTGCCTCCCATATTTACCAGGTTAACCGGCTTTGTGGCTGCCGGCCTTGGAGCTCCTTCGTTCACCGGGGTTGCATTGGCTCCGGATAAAGGCGTATTTGGCCTGAAATTCGGTCTAGGAGCACCTCTCTGAGGTGGCCCTCTCTGACCTTCCGCCTGGATGCGATGATGCCAGCTACAATTCCGAGTTGAATGATTGGCCGGCTTGCGTGGGTCTGTTGTGTGATAACGGCAAGGCCCATCTATCATTGCCTCAAAAGTTAAGGTGGACTCGGTCCATCCCACACTTTCTTTGCCCAGCACCTTGATTCGGCCTCCAAGCTGGACCCTCATTTTTTGGTCTCTATCTTGTCAGGATGATCCATATTTACTGCAGCAACCTGATCTGAGCCGTATCTGTAATCCGGATCTCTCCTTTTATAACCGAATTCATGCGGTCACTGGGCCTCAATGGTCCAGTTCGGTTATTACCGGTTGCCTCCTGCTTGTTCCCACCGCATCCAACGCTGGCTGCGTCGGATCGCCAAGAGCATACGTATCTGCTATCCGGATCATTTCCGCCAGGGTCTTTGGCATATCCCTCTGGAGCTTCTGCCAAAGCGGGGTGCCATGTCGGCAACCCTGCGCAAACCAAGAAATGGCCTGCTCCTCCACAACACCTTCACAAGAATTGCGAATGTTGCTCCACCGAGTCAAAAATTCTCGGTCTGTCTCCCGCTCTTCCTGCACGCAGACAAGAGCTGAGGTCGGTTTGGCCTCTTGTACGTGCTGGAGAAATTGCTGTAAAAGCCTGTTCCAAGTCCATCCAAGATTGACTACCCCGTAAATTGTTCAGCCAAATCCGGCTGGCCCTTCCAACATGCGGGAGATACCGGACCGCCCATCGGCGATTGCCCCCCGCAATGTGCACCGAGATACATAGTCTATCAGCCAATCCTGCGGCTTGTGCTGCCGTTATACGGCTTTGTGATTCGGCCAAGCTGAAACGGGCACATTCGGCTCGTTCATTATCCGAGGTCCAAAGCACGGAGGACCTGGTGGGCCTTGCTCTTCCAGCTTCTGGACTGATAAATCCTATCCAACTGAGAAGCTGATCATCGGAGCCAATGTCCGAGGTCCCAGCCTGGACGCAAGTGCATTATCATACGTTTGGTATCCGGCTCGCGCCATAGCCGAATTACCATCATCATAGTGTAGCCCGCCTGGCCACCACCTTTGTGCTGCGCTTGCACCATCACTTGCTGCTCCTGCCGGGGTTGATTCTGCCCAGGAGGACGAGGTGGTTGACCTCGGCCAGCCGAATTGCCCCTTCCGGCTCCCGGATTGCCTTGACCGCCATTGTTTCTGCTCTGGCCACCTCTTCCTTGTGCCTAGCTGCTTGCCGCATACTCGGCATCATAGGCCTGCCCTGCTTGCTCTTGCCCGAATTCACGCTCTGAGCCCGGTCAACTCCGACATGTGGAGATGACGCTTGCCCCTTGGATCTCTGGCTAACAGCCTTAGCCGACACTACTACTGAGAACCACCAGCGTCCGGATTAGCTTTCCGAAGCCTCATTCTGCCGTTACACACACATCAACCAGCTCATTGACTCTTTCTGCCTGCTTGCGCCAAGCATCCCGGTTAGTGTGGTCAACTCGGCTCGCGCTGCCGCTGCAGCCCTAAGATTCTTGGTCCGGGAGCTATACACCGGCTTCCTGTACCCGATCTATGACTAGTAGCCTTACTCGAGCTCGATCTTGCGGCTCTAGCTAACTCGTCATTGAGGTCCTTACCCCTGTTACGCAAGTCAACTCTCTTGCGTGGGTGAGGCGCTACTGGAGTGAAACCATCGGTGATACCATTGGCAGCATTGTACTCTCTCATGTCTCTATCAAATGCTTGCCTAGACTCTACCACCAACCGGGCTTCTCTTTGCAACCTCAGGCGCTCTGCCTCTAACTGAGCTATAGTAAGCTCTACATTTGCCCCGGGCGCCACTGGCCGAGCCAACTTTTCGAGGACATCCTCTAAGGGAGCCTCCATACTTGACATGCCAAGTGGGCCAACCGGATCTGGTTTCTCCTTTGGGAATTTCGCCGTCCGAGTCGGCTTGTCAACCGGATCGGTTTGTGATCAGCCCTCGGGTATGCTGTTGCGCCGGCATCTCCTTTGCCGCTCCAGCACTTGCTCCGGTCATCATCACTTCCACGCTACTCCCGGGGCGAGCGCTACGCCGTCCGAGAGCTGCGCGGAGAAGGAGGATCCTCGGCCACGAGCACCTGCGCCGGGTACTCGCGGACAAGCTCGGTGGTGACGTAGGTGAGGAAGCTGCCGAACTGGATGAAGTGTCCATCCACAGGGAGTGGTCCTCCCGCGAAAGCAGCCGGCGTTTCGCTGATGAAGGTGAACCCGCCGTAGTTGCAGACGAGCCCTGACCGCACTCGCACGCCGGAGCTGGTGACGGAACCCGTCCGGATGGAAACCCCAACCAACGCCACTGCTGCCCCACGGTGGGCGCCAACTGTCGTGGTGGTGTCACGGCAGATGCCATAGGATGGCTTAAGTTGGGGGCTCGCTGGGACGTTGGGGATCCGGGGAGGGTGTGCGCGCTCAAGAAGCACGCATGAAGAACAACCAAGAACTCACGAAGAACAAGCAAGAACGAGCAAACCAAGAACAACCAAAGCACACCAAGATGTACCCTGCTTCGGGGCCCTCTTGAGGAGGTAA